>PVIH01004885.1:0-132699 GCA_004025045.1 Sigmodon hispidus | reverse complement strand
TCACCTCTGGTCAGGGTTCGAATCCGCCCCTCAGAGACCCCTGCAGTTAGTTTGCTCAGTTCACTCAGTTCGGGGTCGCGGTAGGGATCCTTGCAGATACCCTCAGCAGCAGCAGGAGCTGTGGGTGTGGCCAGGTGCAGAGTTCAGCTGCCCCTGCTCCAGAGTGCGCTGGGATGCCGCAGAGAGCACAGGTCCCGGTCTTTTTTATTTCTTGAAGGAGTTCTACATATGGGAATTCACCTCCCCCAGAGGTGCAGCTTATAGAAGAAAGCAGGATAAATGGTTTACTGGGTCACCTTATAGAGATTCAGAATAAACGCCCAGTCCTCTGACTGTTACCAAGATGTGTCTTTCATCTTTGTGTCACAGTCACTCAGCAGATACTTCATTTGCTTCTCTGTAATGAGTGCTGTGATTTCTCATCTCCAAGGAGAATGATGTCATGGCAGAAAAGAAGACTCCCATGGTATTTGTTTAGCTCCCAGGATGATGGAGAAGGCAAAAGGAAGCCTAGCGTGCCTCCCCTGTCCTGGTCTTTGAAGCATCCTGGCTAAGGGAGTCAGATGGCAGAGTGGATAGAGTTCTGGCTTCAGTCACTGACAGAAAAAGTAAACTGAAGTGTTCCCTGTTAGTTACAAACTGTGTGGCCATCTGTCTCATCCCCCAACCTCTCTGGGACACCTTTTCCCATGCTGCAAAAGTAAGAGTAATAACTTGGTCTTAGTTCCACATAAGGTGTGAGCTGAGAATGCATGAATAGCAGTCAACACTGCGAAATTCCTTCCCACCTGATTGTTGATTCCAGAAGGCTGCAAGCTCTGTGCCCACCCATGGAATGATGTGTCATTTGTTGGGCACTTGCTCACTGATAGAAGCCCATTCAAGGTGCATGGTTAATATGTGCAGAAAAGCAAGCCCATCCATGCACATCGCTCTCATTTTTTCTGCTCTTTCTTGCCTGTTTTTATCTGCAGAAGTTTTAGTTATGATCATTCAATAAATTTTGCTGTTGTTATTGTTGATCTCTTTGCTCTCTGAAAACAGCTAGTATTTCCTTGGAGCATTTGTGAAAATATAGCCTCTTACTCCAGTGTTTATAGACAGTGACCTTAGCCACAGACATGTCTAGGTTTATCTAGTTTGGAGTACTCCAGAGCTGGATGTGACCTTCCTTCTACCCATTCAGCATACTGTGACAGAGCATCAGCCATGCGCTAAACCCAACATGACACCCATTCACTACATTAGTTTTTCCTTGTCTAAATTTTTCCTTTTCACACTCAAGAGCATGCCTAGTAAAATACCAAATATCCCTCTTTCTGGTAAAGCTGTAGCTGAAAGTAGGCATGTCTAGGTGGAGTCCAGACAGTTTTCCAAGCTGCAAGATCTTTATCTTCCCACAAACCTGGGAGAATTTGTGACTTCCTTCTGTAGGGACTGTATTAGTTACCTTGGTGTCATTATAGCAAAATGATCAAGGAAATTAATTGGTAAAGAGAAATGGGCTCTTCTCTTTCTCCCTTCCTTCCTTCCCTCTTTCTTTCAGTTGTTAGATTTAGTTCTTTCTTGCATGGGGAACATGATATTATGTGCACAGTATACATATGTGCAACATCTGAGATCAGCTTGTAGGCCTTGATTTTCTCCTTCTACCATGTGTATCGCAAGGATGGGACTGAGGTTGTCAGCCAAGAGCAAGGCCTGCTGAGCTGTTTCACTGGCCCTGTGTTTTAAGTTAAGATGTCGCCGTATAGCACAAACAGGCCTTGAACTCACAATTTTCATGCTTTCTCTTCCTACTGAATATATCGGACTTAGCACCACACTCAGATGAAATGAAGGTTTTTAGCTCAATATGAGAAAGGTGGCTTAAGACCAGAATAAGTGGCCATAGTACCTTACTTTGGTGCCATTTTGGTTCAAGCTTCTGTCACAAAGTAGGAGGGAGAGGGGAGGAGGGATGAGCTGGGTTTCCACTATACTGTTTGAAGCAATACTACTATAGACTGAGTCCTACCCCTTAAAGGCCCTCACCAGCTCTTAGTACTGACACCCTGAGGCCCAAGCCTTCAACACACAGGTCTCTGAGGGCTGTTCCCCATATAATGATAGTGACCCTGCCCTTAGCTGGCATTTCTCAGCAGATGATGATAATCATTACCCAGAGCCTAGTGCTGAAGAGATGAACTATCTATAAAATCATATCAAATAAAAATAAAAGCCTTGGGCTTACAGAGATGACGGCATCTTTTGGTGGTCAGAACCATGACTAACACTCAGCACTCTTTATTCTTGCTTCTGGGTCTCTGTGTGACCACAGCCAGGCCTCCTCTGCTCTCAGAGCAGAGTACCTTTGGCACCTGCCCATACTTGCCCTTACTGGTAAGCTAGCTGCAGGACCCTGCCTACCAGATATAAGTCCTATGCCCACCACATGATCAACTCACCTTCTAGCTCTATTATTATGGGCTAAATATGAAGTGTTGCATCTAAAGTTCTATATGTAAAGGCTTGTCTTCCCTTAAACAATATTCAGATGAGAGTCTCTGGGAGAGTGAGGCTGAGTGGCTAGAGACATATCCCATGGACCATCCTTTGGTGGAGTCATCATGTGAGGCCACTGTTGGGATGTAGGGGAAGCCAGGAGATGGGGGCACATTGGAAGAAGCATGCAACGGTGAGTACTGGGTACTATACTGTTCTCTTCTTCAATTTCTTTGCTGGGTGCCATGAGCTAGGCTGCCTTATGTCTCAAGCTCCCTGCCATTCTGGTCTGTGTCACCATGGCAGGGAACAACACAGCTATGTCATCAAGCTTGAATTTACCTTCGAGTTCCTTCCTGTGAATTGTTTTTCTTGTGTGTTTGGTCACAGTGATAAGAACTGAACAGCATCCATTTGTATAAAAATATAGACTAAAAAATCATAGAAGAGAGAGGAGGCAAGGAGAGAGCTAGAAATGACCTACTTCCCATTTTATGTTGTTGTTGAGCCTGAGCCTTTCTGGGTTCTCACTGATACTTTGGGGATGTATAAGGTCCAGAGCTTCAGGCATCTCTTGGTGCCAAAGCAAGGACTGGGAGACTGACAAGCTGTCTGCCCCTTGTTGCATTTAGTCACATGTGCTCAAGTGTTTGGTGCCATCTCCCCATTCCCACATACATCTTATCAGAACATTAAGTTATTCATTTTCAAAAATGCTGTTAACTGGAAAAGTGTGTTGAATGAAAACCTCTGGGAATCTGTTGGCAATGTCAGAAGCCTGCATTTCTGGTGGCTTCAGAGCCCATTTCTTGCCTGGTCCACAGCTCCTCAGGAGTGCCCTAGCTCAGAGAGACCTGTGTCAACACATGGTCTGAGAGGAGAACAGAAGTAACAGGCATGCTTAGAGCAAAACAGCCAGAGAAGTGGGTGAGCTCGAATTTAGCATTTCCTGCAGGCAGTTATTAGGTAGGGTGCAAACTCTTAAAGGTTGTTGAGTATTCTCTGCACAGCAAGAGACACATTGTTGGGGAAGTTTTTGTAACACCGGCCTGTGGTGAGCGGCTTCAGCTTTCTCCTCACTGAACCCTGACTAGCCAAGCAGACAGCAGCTTACTCACCATGGTACTATGACAGAATCTGTCTTAACTGCTGTAACTTTAAATACTATCAAGTTATTGGAGGCCATTGCTTAGTATTGTGGGTTTTTGGTGTTTGTTGTTTTGGAGAGAGCACTATAAGTGAGAAAGAATTCTCTAATCTGAGAGTGATGAGCCCTGTGTTTCGGAGCTAAGAGGGCCACTTACTCTGGCTGGGGATGGGAAAGCTGTCTAATCAGGCAAGCCACTCATCTTATTTGGTCAGGACAGGGGTCAAGTGGGAAGAACAGCATCTGCAAAGCTGATCACTTGCACAAAGCCATCATTTTCTAAGCCCCTAGCCAGCAAACGCTGTGAACAGCTCTGCATAGCTCCTTTGTAATTGTGACCTACCTCCAGAAATAACAAAATCGCTTTTGATAAAAAAAAAAAAAAAAATAGAATAAGATCTCTCTCTCTCTCTCTCTCTCTCTCTCTCTCTCTCTCTCTCTCTCTCTCTCTCTGTGTGTGTGTGTGTGTGTGTGTGTGTGTGTGTGTGTGTGTGTTACTACCACACTACCAGCACTGAACTGAAACTTCCTTCACTTTCTAGCTGAAGAGGCAAAAGGCAATGTTTTTCTAGTCAGGGACACTTTGGCCTGTGCTGTTTGTTTCCAGCTAAGTGCTCTGAGATAGGATTCATTAATCATGGCCAAACATGTGTTAACCAATCCAGCGTGTCTGGAGTAGTTCCCTCCCTACCACAAAGTGAGCAACCAATAAATAATTGTTAATATTAGAATTGTAGCAAATAGTTCTATTCTTCTTCCTTGCCATTGTGTTCTTGCTTTCTTACACTGATACCAGATTTTTCAAAATTCTGTGTAGAACATGGGTGGGTTTACTGCTAATGTTCAGTCCATGTGAAATCAACTTGTCATTGCTGGTGTGACTTGTATAACACTGTCACAATTAAAGTGACATGTCACCTTCCCTCTTCTCTGCCCAGATCTTTAAAAACAGACACAGGGTCTAGGAAAACTTGACAGCAGCACCCACAGTGGCAATGCCTTTGATTTGCCCTGGTAGAATCCATGGGGCTCCAGGATTTTCCTCTACACACCATGTCCTGTGGAACATTTGCAAGCAAATGCATTAGAACAATAAATCAAATTTTGGTCAGTGCCTAAATCACGGACATAAAGAACATACTGAAGTACCCGTTAGCGTATGCATGGTGACGTGCCCTGTGATTAAGCAGAAGGAGCATGTGCCTGAGCTGTACTAAAGATAGCTTGCCGTTCAAAGGAGCCTAATAGTAGTGACCTCCTCTGTTGCAGCTTGATACATTGCCAGTGTGACCTGCTTACGTAATGAAGCATCAGCAGGCTGCATTCTACTAACATGGTAACTCCCTGTTGAAAGGAGCCTGGGCAGTGCTGAGGGGCCGACAGCCCAGGCCCAAGCACCCTACACATCTGAATCTCTGCCTTCCTCCTTACTAGGTGACACTGTGCCATTTTGAAGCCACTTAAGCTAAGCTAGTGACAATCTCCCTACTCATTGACTTTCCCTGACTTATCATTGCTTGAGACTATCCACAAACAACTAAATGAGTGCTTTGTTCCTGAAAAAGCTTTTGAAAGGCTAGGTGGAAGATAGTGAGTTAGTTAGAAACACTGTGCCTTGCACAGCACTCAGGACAATCTGAGCACTGATACGTCAGCTCATAGCCTTCTGTACCTACAATCTTAGGAGACCAGATACGCTCTCTTGGCTCTATGAGCATGAGGCACACACATGATGGATACATAAACACAGACCACACAATCATGCGCATAAGATAAAAATTATTTAAAAGTCAGCTTATGGCTATCATTATCAAAATACTTATGGATTTCAATATGCCCCCTAATAACTGTTGCCATTGTGAATAAAAAAAAATTGTTAAAGACTTTTATACAGTGAAACTTTTCCAACAAAAATAAGATGGAGTGAGTGATTATTGAAGTCAAGGCTGATGTAATTGGTGCAGTTAAATGTTGTGTTTATCTCTGAGCTCCCTGAAAGCAAAACCAAAAAAAAAAAAAAAAAAGATATATTGAAGTATACATACTACTTTGTTTAGAAATTGTCTTACTGATATTAAATTATAAAATATTTTGTTTACATTCTTGCATCAGGAACTTGAAGATATTAATAGACCTGGCTTACGATATTGATAACAGTAGGTCTTATGACCAGCCACCACCCTGACACGAACAGCCCTCTTGTGGCCCACCCTCTTAGGGTTCAAAACCCTTCGGTATTACTCAGTGTTGTAATGTTGTGGTAGGATACTCTAGTCACAGAATCTCACATGTCATGTTCTTTCTCTACTTCATTCATACCATATTTGTACTTCCATGTGTATTTGCATATTGTGTGGTGGCATTGTGGAGCGGGATTTCATAAGGACTTACTCTTTTGAGGAAAAAGCCAAAAGAAACGAAGCATAGTGGCTAGAAGGAACCCCACATGAGCTTTCTGAGAAGGGTCCCCAGAGATGGTAGTGTGTACACCAACTTGGATGGACAGAAGTGTCTCCTATTCCCCTGGCTCCTGTTGATCTTAGGGTTGTAAGGCCCACCTGCTACTGCATGCTTTGGGTGTCTAACTAAGAGATAAATGGAAACATTGTCATATGTTTGTTTCCTTTACAGTGTCCTCACAGGAAAATGAAGTAGGGACTTCAAATAAGAAGCTATGACAGGAGAGCAAACTGAATAGATAGCAGGCGCACTGTGTTTACCCCACAAGCCTGGTAGCCCAAGTTCTATCCCTGTATTCACAGTGAAAAGAAAGAATCAACTCTGAGGAAGTTTTCCTCTGACCTTCACAAAGTGTGTGTCGTATACCCATTACCACACACCATAGAAATACACACACACACACACACACACACACACACACACACACACACACACACGGTACTATGTGTCATGTACCCACTTCTACATACATCATAGAAACCTCCCTCACCCAAAATACTGTGTTGTGTACCCATTCCCACACACATCACAGAAACACACACACAAAATGCAAAAATAAAATGGTTTTAAAAATCGAGAAAGACCTCAGGAATGGACTTAAAGTTCTGTATGTATTTCAGACTGTTTTACACTTCTTTTCAGCTTAGCAAGGGGTGTATCTTTTAGGCTTTCAATCCAGTGTATTTTATCCCAAAGCTGGAGGTTTGGGATAATCAAGTCTGCACATTTATGATGTACTTTCCTTTTATCTGCCCTAAGAGAGTTTCCAAATATTTAGTAATTTTCTGAATTATGCATGCTCTTAAATTCTATTTTAAACATATCAGAGTGCAGCCAAGGAACGCACACTTGGAAACAGAGCACAGAGTGTCAACACTCTATGAAGAAGTTTAGTCTCATGTCCTCATTTTAATGGAGGAAGAAGAAAAGCTGCTGAGAATGAGAAACCCCAGGTCATGTAGCGTGTGCCTGCAAATTTCTATGTCATTGAAGGTAATTGTTAAGAATCCACAAATTTCAATAAGCAGGCAAGTTGCAGCTGTGGACTTGCTGACAGTAACTGAGCTCCCCTTGAGCATCTCTTCAGACCTCATTTGGGGTAGGGGGTTGAGAAGGTGGCTTCCCATCATGTTGAATGACATTTTAGGGCAAATCAGAAAAAGTCCTACCCCCACCCCCCCACACACACATACACACAGAGAGAGGGAGGAAGGGAGAGACAGAGAGAAAGAGAGACAGAGAGAGAGATAGAGCTGTGAAAGTAGAATGAAACTCCAGAAAAACAGATACACAAATGCTAAGTTCTTCACTGCAAGCAAAGACAGCTATGGGTGTCTGGACACTTCAGGGTGACATCTATCAGTCATCCAACCATAGCAGCTGGCCTTCAGATGGTGGGTTCTCTACAAAGTCAATAAGTATTCCAAAGATTATTGTTCAAGTAGAAAAGAAAGTTCCACCTAAAAGTCTCGGTACATTAATTTTGCTGTTCTTAAATACTGTATCTTTGCAACTTGACATTTACCAAGGTCTGGATTCTGTAACTAAAATGTCTTTGAGGGAAGGCCTGTGCTTTTTCCACTTTTAAAATATGGTGAACAATTAATCCCTGAATTATGTTACTGTAGTCACCTACCAAGGTAACCAACCAATCTGAGATCATCTTTTTGTCATTGCTTGAAGCTCTGGCTCACCCAGCTGTTAATTCCAAGCTTCGAAAGGGCCTGCCACTTGTGTAGGTACATGACGTCCCTATAGTAAGAGGAAGAACAAACTGCTGTGGCATGGGAGGGAGGAAGAGCACTTACAGAGGAAAGCACTTGTGGACTGGGTGTATGTGGGCAGGGGAGACTGAAGCGTTTCCTTGTTTGCCCAGAAACTGTGAGGAAAGTAGTCAGCAGAAGCCTCCTGGCTCCATTCTAGGAGGAGGTAGAAACTCTGTTAAGAGAGTAACATGCTAGGGCCTCCCAGACTCTCTTCTACAAGGATGTAAATGTTTTTAAGAATAGATAAGCTCTTCGCCATCTTTCCTCCGTCGGGTGGCAACTTCACCATGAAGGTCGAGCTGTGCAGCTTCAGCGGGTACAAGATCTACCCCAACACGGGCGGCGCTGTGCTAGGACCGACAGGAAGGTTTTCCAGTTTCTTAATGCAAAATGCGAGTCCGCATTCCTTTCCAAAAGGAATCCTCGGCAGATAAACTGGACTGTCCTCTACAGAAGAAAACACAAAAAAGGACAGTTGGAAGAAATTCAAAAGAAAAGAACCAGCCGTGCAGTCAAATTCCAGCGAACCAACACTGGTGCATCTCTTGCTGATATAATGGCCAAGAGGAATCAGAAACCGGAAGTTAGGGAAGCTCAGCGAGAGCAGGCTATCAGGGCTGCCAAGGAAGCAAAGAAGGCCAAGCAGGCATCCAAGAAGACAGCAATGGCTGCTGCTAAGGCACCTACAAAAGCAGCACCTAAACAAAAGATTGTGAAGGTCTCTGCTCCCCGAGTTGGTGGAAAACGCTAACTTGGTAGATCAGAGCTTTGAATAAAGATCTAACTCAAAAAATAAAATAAAATAAAAGATCAGATAAGGTGTACGCCAATAATGCCTATGTTTGTGAGAACAGGGCAGCAAGACTGTGAGTTCAAAACTAGACTGAGCTATAGAGAAAAACCTTATTTCAATAAATAAGTAATTAATAATTAACTAAATGATAAATGATTGGCATTCTGGTTGTACATCACTAGATGAAATTAATTTAAACATCAAATAGAGGAACCAAAAATTATCAAAATATCCCATACTGTCAGGAATCTTGGCACGCAGTAACAGATTATTTTTAAAAGTTTTTATAAAATAAAATGTTGATAGACTAGAATACTATGATCTAAGAAAAAAATTAAAAATTAGATGAGCAGGATTGTGTGACATATGTCAAAAGAGATCAAGAGCTTGGAATGTAACAAGTTAGTGTTTCATCAATGGTAGCCAGCATGCTCAGATGCATACTGACATTCATGATCAGATACATGCTCACATGTGTACTTGTGATTGAAGAAGCAATGTCAGTATCCACATGTCTGATAAATAGTTTCTTTTTATTTGTTTTATTTACATGATATTCTTAATTAGATCTTTCAAAGAGAACAGTATTTAAGTCACTTCTGGTAATTCACCCTGCACTCAGAGAACATATTTATATTACAAAGTTGGTTTGTCACTTTCCATAACTGCTAAAATCAGAAAAATCAGTATATGTTAAAAGTAGTGTATTGCTTCCAGTTTTTTGATATGACAAAACATTCCAAAAAGCCACTGAGAAAAGAAGAGTGGGGGGAGTTCACAGCTTAAGGATGCAGTTCATCATGAGGAGCAGAGCCACCCAGCAGGTTTTGGTCTCATTGTACCTACCATAGAAATGAGCATTCATGGTAGGCTCCCTTCATCCTGGACCCTTTTCATTCAGTCTGAGATCCATGTGATAGGATCTTCTCTCCTTCGTTAAGCCTTGCTGGACATTCCTGACAGATATCCACAAAGGTGTGTCTCCTAGGTGATTCCAAGTCCCACCTAGCTGACAATGAAGACGAATTATTACAGGTGACATCAAACATTTGTGGGCTGATAATAGCATACACTGCTTTTGTGGAGGACTTATGTTGGATTCCAGTACCTGTGTTAGATGCCTTAC
Source organism: Sigmodon hispidus (assembly GCA_004025045.1). Taxonomy (NCBI): domain Eukaryota; kingdom Metazoa; phylum Chordata; class Mammalia; order Rodentia; family Cricetidae; genus Sigmodon; species Sigmodon hispidus. The sequence continues at coordinate 122,923 of PVIH01004885.1, read as the reverse complement.
ATCTGCATTTTTTTTAACCCCAGCTTCTGAAATTCTCTTGTGACCTCTTTGGGCACCTGCACATGTGTAGTGTGGCATACATTCACATAGACCTACACCTAGATAAAATTATAAGTATGTATACCTACATACATACATACACACACACACACAAACACACAATTTTTTAGAAACCATGGCCAAGTCAGCAGGAGTTTAAATGTTTGTAGATAATTAGAATTGATCAAGATATCCCTCTTTGGGCAAGCTACTTGTATGAGAATTCAATTTTCCCAAATAGATAAAAGAAAGGATGAGTTTTCTACATTGTGATCTACTCTCAAATCTTTATGAATATTGTATTTTTTCCTGTTAACTTGGATAATCTGTTGAATTACAGATGTCTCCATTTAGGCTTCATGTATACTCTGTAAAATGAGGCAGCGCTCTAACACGACGGAGTTTATTTTAGTAGGTATTACCAGCCCTTATTAAACAAACCATTGAGTGGGATTATGATTACTTTAAAACATCAGTGAACTTGCTCTGACTTCAGCATAATTTGGTTTTGCCCCTAAACATCCATCGTCTTGTGAGATTCTCTTAGGAGAACTGAAGCCCTGGGAGAACAGGTCTTTGAAAAGAACTCTTCCCAGCAGCTTTGTGGTGCCTGGCGGGAGCACTTCTGGAATGCTCTCTCCACATGTGGTTGTTTTCCCTAGTGAAGCCTGCACATCTGTCATGCCTGACATCTTCCTTGGTCTACACCACATCCATGGCCCCGCAGCACCTGCAGCAGATTGTGAGCTGATTCTCTGAACAGCTTGTGTCCAGCAGCTGAGCTATGGTCTGAGGCCTGGGTAAAGTGAAAATCGTGTCTCACTTCACTCTTCTGGCAGGTTCTCCAAAACCCCGTGTCACACTCTGTCAGACTTCTCTGAGAACAGAGCACAAGAAAACACACTAGAAGCTGTCCATGATATAGCAGGTGTGAGGGGGGCTGCATGTGGGGAGTTTGGAGCCAGAACAGTCCTCCCTAAATACACTCCAAGATCATGCTCATGTCTCAGTGGGACTCTGAGATTTCCTTGGGGAGCCTGTTTACTTATTACTTGTTTTCTTTCTTTGTTTTGCCTTTTGTTTTCTTTTTTTTTATTCTTATGGAAATTTTTTAAATTTTTTATTATTATGAGTAAAGAAGTCACATTTTCTATCCTTGTATATCCTTATTCAAGGTCCCTTCCCCCTCCCACCACATCAGGTCATTCTCTCTTCTCCACATCTCCTCATCCCCTCCCTGGGCAGGTGGCGGGCAGTCCCATGGTCCCAAGGTCCCAATATTGCTTAGTTCAGTCTCCACTCCTGGAAGATCCAGTTTTCTCCCCCAACATCAAGACTGAGTCAAGTGTTCCTCTAGGGGGAGTGGGCTCTAAGGAGTCAGTCCAGGGTGAGACAGGAGCTCACTATGCCATCCTGCATGGCCTGGAATTTCCTGTGTAGACCAGGGTGGCTTTAACCTCAGGGAAATCTACCTGCATCTGCTTCTGGAGTGATGCTGTTAAAGGCATTGCCACTTCACCTAGTTTGTGGGGGATTGTCGTTAAATTATTGCCGGGGCACTAGCTTGCACTCTTGATAGCTCAGGCACCTACGTGCTGGGATTGCGGGTATGCTGAGATGTAGTTCAGACTTCCATGCCACACACTGATGGGTGGATTCTCTATAGAGACATTATTTAAGGGATTCACACACTAAGAAAGCACATGCATGGTCCAGGCATTCATATGGTGGGCTTATGGATTACTGATGAGGCATCCATGTCTGCTGACATGATATCGAAACTTTGAAGAAATTGGAGAGAAATAAATTAAAACTGGTATTATACTTTGAGTTAAGTGAAGGTGGTGCTTTCAGTAAAGTCTGTTATGTAGCAGATAAATTGCCTGCTGGATGTTTTGGAGAGGAAGATATTTAATGTTAATTATTAAAACAAACCATAAGTTTTATACTGTTTATAACTGTGAAGGTCTCTTTTTACCTTCCCTGCTAAAGTTTGTACTTAGGGTCTTCTCCATGTAGGCATCCAACAACTGCATTTTTTCCCCTAATACAGATGTTTTCCATACTGAAACATCATTGACCACCTGCTATGAATAGTGAGGATGGTGGCTATCCACCATTGCCATCACAGTCACATCAGCACCAGAAACTCTGAGCATGCACTTTCTGTCAGAATTCTCACTGACACTTAAGTCTCTGCAATGCTCAGGTGCAACTTGTCTCTCAAATCATCATTGGGGTTTGTGATTCCCTCCCTGAGTGGGATCTTCTCTGTGTGCCCCCTGATGGCCTGGAATCCAGAGTTTTCCAAAAACTTACCTTTTTATAATGCTCCCCCCCAAAAAAAATCAGCAGGACTCCAGGCTGTACATCACATCTTGTCAGTCCTTTAAACTGCTTCTACTTGTGGGAGTAAGTGTGGCTCTGGGCAAAGCAGCTTGGCCTCATTTGTATGTTTTGTAGGTGATTTGATATTTTTGTCTCCTTAGATTCTTCCTACCTCCCTGAAGTTCACAAAATTCACTAAGGTGTCTCATTCTAGAGTATTCTGTAACAGTTATTTCCTTATGAAAAAAACCCTTTACCATCTGGATCTTCAAATGCAGGTTTTCCTTCCTTATGGATCTTTGTTCTGTCATGCCTTTTAAGCACTGTTTTGGGTTTGGGTCCAGCTTACTGTTGGTAGGTCCCCTAGTCTTTGCTGTTTATCCACCTCTTCATTGCCGTTCCCTTGGCAGTATTTCTTCTACTTTAGCTGTCTCTAACATCTTTTGGTGATGACATCTCCATGACTTTTTCTCATGTATTTTCTGAGCATGACTAGAGGACATTGCACTCTGTGGTATCTCCCTTTCAGCTCATGTGAAGTCTTTGATGCTTTCTGTACCCACCAGAGTCCTTCTCTTCATTCTTAAGAGTGTAGAAAATTTGTATTTTAGGCCCTGATCTGTGCAGATTTTTTCTAGGTTTCCTCTTGTCCTTTTGGGTGGGACGCAGGTCAGTGCTGTTTTGAACCAAGAGGCCTGGGTGGGCCTTTCCACCTGTTCCCTGTGTGAGCTACTCTGCCACTGGGCATGTGTCTTCTGCTCTAGAAAACCTCTCCTCTGCAGAAACAAGACCTTGGGAGCATGGCTAGTTTGACTGACAGATTTCTCACAAGCGGCAGGCTGTGTCTCCTCTATTCCCTTTCTTTCATATATTTTCTGTCCACTAACACTGTCCAAAGCCACCTCCAGGTCACCAGGAGGCAGAGCTAAAATCAGGCTGCTTTTCTTACTTTGACCTATTCACTGACACCCTCACTCTCTGAGGGATAGACAGTTCCTTACTTCTCTCAAGACCTGCTAAGATAACTTGCTGAAGACTTATTCATCCTAGTAGAGGATGGAAGGATGTGCCAGCCTGTGGTTTGACCTCAGTGTAGAACAGAGGCCAGAATCTTGGGCCAGCCATCTTTTCATATCATGGTTTGAATCACTCATCATCCTTCGTTTAGTTTTAACGTTTCCATCCTATTTTCTTCCTTTCATTCATTTCTCTCAATGTCAGGAAAGAAATGTTTGTATTTAATTTCATCATTTCTTATTGTGTGAATTTTGCTAGGCATCTGGAAAGTATACAGAAGTGCCTAAATTGCCTTTGATACATCCAAGGCCTTTCAAGATTTTCTCACATCATTGGTAAGACATTGGGTTCACACATAAGCCAGTCACCATTTCACAGTGCTACCATCTCCATGCTCCACATCAGCATATAACTAACCATTCTATTCCAACAGCCCCACTTCTTTCCAGATACAACTGTTAGAAAACATTAAATGCTGCTCATATCAGTGTAATAAAATCCTGTGCTTTCAACCAATGCCTTCCTGGTTCCTTTTCTTTCTCCTTTATTTTTTTAAATAATGATTTTATTTATCCTTTGTATACACGATATATTTTTATCATACTCTTGCTCCTTACCCAACTTCTCCCAGACTCCTCTCCCCATCTTTCTACTCATTTTCCTTCTTGTTTTGAAAAATGTGGTTGCCCTCCCAGCTGCAATTGTTAGAAGGCATTAAACTGAGCATCCAAGATTAATTCCCTGGCAGGTCAAGAGGAGAGCAGCGTGTAGCCCATCCTACCTTTGTATCCCTCTGTAATGATTTCAGCACAGTGTGAAAAGCAAAACAGTTGTGACTGGGGGGGGGGGCAGTAATGAATGAGCTGCGTGGACAGGTCCCCCCTCAAGCTCATCCTTTTTGCAGTGTGCTCAGCAGTGAAGGGGAAGGTGGCCTTTGAGAGAACCAGAAACCTGTGTTGTAAAGCTTCTTTCTGGAATGTGGAAGGACCCCGTGTAAATATGTTATGGATGATGGTGCCAATGATGCAAGGGAAATAAAAATAAATAATGAAATATGCTTAGCTAAGTCTGAGCAGAGGAACATCTTGCTGTTAAACCCATCTGTCCTCTCATACCTTCCATTTTTCCCAGACAGGGACAAGCAATTCTAACCCACGCAGCTTTAATTCCTAATAACTATTTAGAGGAATATAGCATTATAATTATCAAAATTGAAAATTATCATTTCCCCTCATAGATATCCTGTCTTCCTCCACTACAACCTCACATACTCATGTTTGATTTAGTACTCAAGCTGGCTTCCCCATTTTATAAAATTCTAAGTTAAAATGGGACACTCTACTATTCTGCCACAAATCCCATAATTTCAGAGATACAGACAGACCAAAAGAAATACAGCAACCCACTCACCTGCATAGGTTGTACTCAACCTTAAAATAAACATTCCCAAAGAAAATTAGCAAGTACAGACTTTTATTTCTGGGTGGTCAGTAATTATCATTGTGTGTATGTATATTTAGTATTTATGAAGTAGCTAGTACACAGAGGGGCATGCACATTTCTGACTAAATGTTTCCACACAGCCTCATTCCAGCCCTCCCCACCCACCCCTGCTTTTCTCCCTAGTCTCTAGAGATCTCTTCTGTATTCTGAGTATTTACTTTTTACAAATAAGTAAGAAAATACAGCACTTGTCTTTCTATGCCTGTTAATGATGAGAGTCCATTCTTTCTGGGCTGAATAATATCCCACTAGGTGGATTTCTTACTTTCTTTATTTACTCATCTATCAACAGGCCCCTGGGCTGAGTCCATCTCATAGCTACTGTGAATGGAGCAACACCAACCAGGCATCTCTTTGATGTAGTGATTGGGTTGTCTGTTAGCATATACCCAGACTTAGCTGTCATCTTCCTTTCACAGAGGCTCTACTCACTTATGTTTTCAGCAACTGAGTGTTTCCTTCTCTGAATCCTTGCCCAATATTATTAGTTTCATCTTCTGTATATCAACCAATACAATGGGGAGATTATTCTACACTGTTGTTTAATTTTCATTTCTCTAATTAAAGATACTGGTCATTTAATATTTTATTATATATTTAACTTACATGAGTATTTTGTCTGCACATACTATGTCTATAAACCGCTTGCATGCCTGATCCCACAGACAGTATCAGGTCTTATAGGATTAGAGTTACAGACAGCTGAGCGTCCATGTGTGTACTGGGAATTGAACCTGGGTCCTGGATCTGGAAGTGCAGTCACTGCTCTAGGCTACTGAACTATCTCTCCAGGCCTGGCCGTATTTCCCACAGGAATGTATATTGATCTCATTTGTCCATTTTTTGCCTTGTATTTCCTTGGATAACCCCTATCTTAATGGATATTATTATTACTATTACTAGTATTATTATTCAATTTTTCTACATTTACTTTGATGTTATATTTGAATGTTTAAGTGATATTTAGTTATAGCACTCATACATATTCAAGCAAGTTATTATTAAATTTATTAATTTTTTTTGTTTTCTGGATGCTGCAGCATTGCCAGATGAATCATCTAAGACCATTCTCCAGGCCCAGCTCTCCAGTCATTATCTTCATGGCTGTGCAGAGGATTCACAGTGTGATCTCCTCAGTTGTGTTAATATTTTCTTTTGCTGTCTATGCATTTGAGGGAATTCTAACAAAAAAAATGAAACAAAACAAAAATAATTTTTCTAGTTCAGTGTCTTAATGTATATACTGTGAATTTTTGTGTGTCAATTTCATAACTACATTTAGAGAGCTGGTCCAGTCTGAGTTTTTCTTCACAAATAATGAGAGCTATGGGTCTAGTATCACTCTTCTACATATGAACATTGTGTTCCCCCAGCAAGACCTTGATTTTTAAAAATATCTGCTGGTTGTATGCGTGTGTGTGTGTGTGTGTGTGTGTGTGTGTGTGTGTGTGTGTGTGTGTGTGTGTGAAATCTCTGTGCCCCCATTCTCTTTCAATAGTTTTTATTCTAGTATCACTCTGTTTGAGTTACTGTAGATTTATAGTGTACTTTTAAGGTCAAAGCTTTGCTGCTATGCTTCTTCCTCAACCCTTTTCTCCTCCTCATTTTCTGCTTCATTGTTCTTTCTCTTTATTAAATCCTTCCCTAAGAATCATCCCCATAACAGAGTGACCTGGACATACTGTAGCAGATGCAACCTGCATAGGTGAAAGTCCAACAAAAGACGCCCTTGTCTCTCAGAAAGAAAAGTTTCTTTTAGGGTTAGTAGATCATTGATTTTAACTTGTGCAGATATCTAATGGTGCTCTTCTGCTTCAGCCAGCACCACATATCCTCATCATCATGTTCTCAACATCATAATATCATCATCAAAATTTTATTGAGAAAAATAATCTTGAAGTTTAAATTAGCATGGTTCTGTTAGTCAGAGTTCTCTAGAGTCACAGAATTTATGGAATGAATCTCTCTTTAAATATATAATAAGAGGGATTATTGAAATGACTTCCCGGATAGTCAAACAATGGCTAGCTATGAATGGAAAGTATAAGAGACCAGCGGTTGCTCAGTCTCATAAAGCTGATGTCTCATCTGGTCTTCTGTGTTTACCAGAATCCTGAAGACACAGGCTTTAATACCAGTGATGGAACGGATGTGCTGACAAGGTGGAGGTGAGCGGACAAAGAGCAAAAGCTTCCTTGTTGCATGGCAAGGCGTGCCCTATATTGAGGCATGGCTTCCTGTCTCAAGATCCAAATTAAAGGCCTGTGACTTCCAGTCTTAAGATAGAGTTCAAAGGTTTGTGTCTTCCTACCTCAAATGATGGATTAGAAGTAATTCACCTACTTCAGACCAAGCAGAATATTTCTGATGAGTGTGCCATCCATTTCTGTATTGTAGTTCATGTCAGATATAGTCAAGCTGACAAGTAAGAATAGCCATCACAGTGATAGTAGATAAATAACGAGGGATCCTCTGAGATGAGGTTGAACACAGGACCATTACAAAAACTCAGGATTTTCCTCACCAAAGCAGAATAGAGACCTTCTCAGAGTTCTAGCAAAAAAGAAGTTGTTCATTCTTCATTGGAGTTGAATTTCTAAAGCCACCTCTGTCATTGTGACCCTGCTATTGGTGTTCAAATCACAGACTAAACTCTTCCCATTTATAATGAGTGAGGCCTATGTGTTTAGCCATGTTTATGAATTATTGAAGATTTGAGTGACAGGATCCATGGGCACATGAATGCATGCGTACACACAGACTCACACATGTACAGGACAGCAGGCTTGGTCTGGAACCCTTCTTTGATGATTCAATGGGTTTTTTATACACTAGATGTAAGTAGAAAGATTTACTAGTTCTCCATATAATTTTCTTATCTGTAAAGCAGTGCTATAAATTACTCCAGAATTAGTAAATATTAGAAACGTTCAACACCTTTTTTTTAAAATTAAAATCAACTCTGGAGACATAGAAATCAAACATTTCCAGAAACCTTAGAAGATTAGCTTACATTCTACAAAACTAAATGAAAAATACATGTACTATTAGGAGGCTATTAGGAGGCTTTATTAAATTTTATTTGTATATATTTATATGTATACATATATATGTATATATGTATGTATTTGCTAGCATGTATGTATGTGCAACTCTGACACAGAGGTCAGAAGAAGAAATCAGATGCCCTGGGACAAAATCTACAGACAATTATGAGCTACCAAGTAGGTGCTTCAAATCAATCCCAGGTCCTCTGGAAGAGCAGCTAGTGGTTATTCTTTTAAATTTTCTTAATTTAAAAGTTTATTTTTTAATAAGGCCTCCAGTGGGGTGTCAAAAAAGTCTTTGACATCAGGTTGAGGCAAGAATTAAGCCCCTCCCCAGCTGTATCAAGGCTGAGCGAGGTATAAGGTATTCCTCAATAGGAAATGAGATCCAAAAAGCCAGTTCATGCACTATAGATAAATCCTGGTCTCTTTTATCTGAGAAGATAATTTAAGGAGTTGCAACAGGGATTCTGTGTAGAACAGTATTGGAATATACTTAGAGCACTAGTTACTGATGACCTGAAATGATGACACAGTAAGTTATACCATGAGTCAGCCACATCATCCTCAGACTAATCCCCAAGCAGCATTAAAAAATGATCTTAAAGTAAGCAGAATGTTCTTCTGCCAAACATTCTGTTCTTTTTCTCTAGTTCTTCATTTTTCTGTGTTCTGCAATGTTTGAAATACCTTGAGTCACTTTCTATGTCCTCCAGAGGGGACATATGTACACACCACCAGGTCCTCTGTGTCATGGGAGATAGTAATCTTTGTTTAAAAACCACCTTCCAAACATATAGACTATGATTTAGAAGGTAAGCCCTGGAACCAGGCACACTAAAGTATTGAGGAGGACTGTACTCTATTTCATAGCTAGCTAAATAATATTCCTTTTGTATAAATATAATGAAAACTTCTGTTCTTTTTCTCCCCAGTAACTAGACACTTGATTATGTTAACTTTGCTATTCTGAGTAGTTCTGCTGTAAGTATTTATCATCAAAACAGGGTGTCTCTGTGAATCTGTCCTAGCTATCCTAGAACTCACACTGTAGACCAGACTGGCCTCAAATTCACAGAGATCCTCCTGACTCTTCTTCGTGAGTGCTGGGGTAAAAGCAGGCACCACCACTGCAGGGCTATTTCGGTAACTTCTTTCAGAAGTATCCTTAGAGAATTGTTGTTCATTTATTGTGGTAATTCTGGGCTTCCCATTTTAAAAGGTATTCACACTTTTCCAAAGCAATTACACACTGTCACATTCTTGTTGACAATACACCAGGCCCTGACATCTCTATGGCATTTCCCCCCACTCATTACTGCCAGGGTCTGCGACTATGTCTGTCTTAGTGGCATCTAGGTTTGGTTCTAATTTACATTTCCAAAATGACTAGTGAGCTTGGCCCTTTCTTCATGTATTTATTGGCCGTTTGTGTATTTGTTTGGGAGAAAAGGTCTTTCAAACATTAAATATATTTTATTGGTGTATTTATCCTCATGTTGACTTATGAGAGTTCTTTATTAAATATGAATAAAATTTTCTTACCAAATAGAGTCATTCCTGGGTATGTGTCAAGAGCCCCTTCCGGGACTGACACCCTGCAGATATCACAGTTCACAGATGCCAGACTCTGTATGTGTAATGATGGTGTTTGCACATAAGCTATGCAAATCCTCCTGTGTAATTGGATTAGTCTCTCCATTATTTACAATGCCTAACACAGGGCAAATGATGTGTAAATAGTATATTTTTAAACAATAATAACCAACAGAAGTATGTTTGTATTCACTGCTAATGCAATCCTCATAGACTTAACTGCATAGTGCATAGTACAGCTGCACAGGATGTAATACAACTTCACAGGCCTTTATACAATAGCACAGGAGGCAGTACAACTATGTGGGAAATTATACAACTAACTACATAGAATATACTACAACTGCATAGGCTATAACACAATATTGAAGTATATAGTAAAACTACACAGGATATGATACAACCTCATAAGCTACAATGCAACTTCACAAGATCTTATATAATGCATAAGACATTTTACACAACTATATAGCATATAATACAACTGCATAGGGCACAGTACAATTTTATGTATACCTGTATAAAATATTGAACATCTACGTAGGCCAAAATACAATTTGATTAGTTATGCTACAACTAAACAGGATATAATACAACTGCATAGGGTATTGTACAGCTACATAGGATATCATACAACTTTATAGGCTATAGCATACCTGTAAAGGATATTGTACACCTGCATAGGATATAGAAAAATAGCACAGAGTGTAATATAACAACAGAAGGTGTGGTAAAACTGAATGGTATGTAATATGAAGCTGATTGAATACTAAATATGAAATTCTGGTTGTGAAGGTAAAATGTATATGATTTGCAGATTTGGGATTTGGAAAAAGCATTTTAACTTTATCTTTTTTCCTCCCAGATCTATTCTCATTTCCCATATCTACCCAATTTTGTGTCTTATTTTTTGTTTAAATCTATTAAGTCCATCTCCTTCTGCCCACAGACCCTTGGATATGTGGCCTGCCAATCCATCAGGAGTCACACCCTTAAAGAAAATTGACTGTCCCCCTCCCAGCAGCCATCAGTTGCCAATGAGGCCCTAGTTGCGGTGGGGAGACTTTGTCCACCTCCTCTCTTCTTGCTGGAATTTGTTTGCATTGAACTTGCAGAAGTCTTGCACTTTCAGTCACAAATACTGTGGATTCCTGTGTGCAAATATAAGGAAACCACTGTTTCCTTATAACTACCCAAGGCCTCTAATTCTAAGATTATTTCTGTTGCTCTTTTGCAACAATCCCTGAGCCTTGGGAAGGGTAAGGATGTCACACAGATGTTCTGTTTAAGGCTAAACAATTCTCAGTCTCTTATTTTCAGCACTTGACCAGTTTTTAGTTTCTATGTTACTTTCCATCTACTGAAAAATGATGTTTCTTTGATAAGGACTGACTGAGGTACTAACTTGGCAGAGTAATAGTAGTAGGCTGTTCCTAGGAAATATAATTTGTCTAGCCACAGAAAGGTTGTCAGGTATGAGTTTCAAATTCTACAGTGGGCCTTTAATCTCATCAGAAGTGCTTAGATACTCCAATGACATCTATGCCACTATTCACCAGTGGAATGTTATTATTGTAGTTCACAGAGTTCATAACTTGGCAAGATTGGTGATTTTGTTTTTTATGTAGAAGCATGTATATTACATGGTGGTATGAATAGACTCATATACTCATGTGTGGAATGATTAACCCACAAGAAGTGGCACTATTAGGAGGTATAACATTGTTTGAGGAAGTGTGTCACTGTGGAGGTGAGCTTTTAGTTTGTAAATGCTTAAACTACACCTAGTGTAGCACAGACTCCTTTGCTACCTGCAGATATAGATGCAGAACTCTCAGCTCCTTCTTCAGCACTTTGTCTTTCTGCATACAGCCATCTCCCACCATGATGGTAATGAACTAAACCTCTGCAACCATCAGCCAACCCCAATGAAATGTTTTCCTTTATAAGAGTTTCCATTGTCATGGCATCTCTTCACAACAAACTAAAAAACTGAGAAATCCTAACTAAGAAAGAAGTTGGCATTAGAGACTATAGTATTGCTAAAAGTCTGACCATGCTTTTATTGAGAGAAATTTGAACTTTGACAGTTTGGTTTAGGAAAGCAGAGAGATGCTTTAAGTACTGCTTAATGGGACGTACTAGTAGGAGCATAAAAGCCAGTGGTGCTGAGGGTTGTTTGAACTGTGGAGGCCTGGATCAAGGGGCTTCTGAAGAGAAAAATTTTAGTGTGTTGCCTAAATATTATTCTTGTGATAGTTTGGTGAAGAATGTGGCTGCTTTTTCCCTTGTCTGAAAAGTCTTCCTGGAGCTAACATGAAGAGTTTTTGATTAATTGTATTGGCAGAGGAACTCTTGCATAGGCTAGAAGTTATTGAGTGGTTTTTAGTGGGCATACTTATAAAGATCTACAAAGAAAGGGAGAAAAGTAAGCAAGAAAAGATACAAAATGTACAAATTTAAGAGGAAGGGGGCACCCAGAAATGGAATGAAATTAAATTCTGTGTTCCAGGAGATAAACAGATTAAAGAAAGCTGGATGTTAAGTGAAATGCAGGGAATGGTGACCTCAGAGAATTAATCCTGTTCAACTAAGCTTTCAACTTGTGAAAAGGAAATTAAAATATTTTAGATACAGGCATAGTGACATGTAATTTTAATCATAGCATTCAGGAGACAAAGGCGAGCAGATCTCTGAGTTCAAGTCCAGCCAGGTATACAGATTAAGTTGCAGAAGAGCCAAGTTTAGGCAATGAAGAAAATCATCTAAAGAAGAAAACTGATGAAGATATAATTGAACAAGACGTCCATATTGTAAGTATTCATGGCATACCAAGTGGTAGAACCAACATGGCATTGAGTGAAATAAGAATTCCTGGTATGTAATGGCCACCTGGTAAAGCCAACATGGTCACACCCCTAGGCATGGCAACATGGATCTGTGCCGACTCTTTCTCTTAAAAAGAAATGCCACATGACATCTCCCTCTCTCTCCCTTTTCTCTTTCTCTTCCTCTTCCCCTTCTCTTTTCTGGGTACCTGCCTCTCAGTAACTCTCTGAAATAAACTCTCATGTGGCATCTGGTAGTGAGTGTGTATGTCTTACTCATGCACAAAAAACTAACACATATTCCAGGTCCAGGAAGCAGCAGAAGTTGGCAGTTTCAGTCGAATGGTTCTGGCTTTAGAGTCAAGAATAGACTAAGCAGGCCCTCGGTGGTTCACACCTTTAATCCCAGTGCTCAGAGCCAGGCAGACCTCTCTGAATGTGAGGCAGCCTGGTCTACAGAAGCCAATAACAGATCAGTCTCCAAAGCTACAAAGAAACCCTGTCTGAAAAGAAGGAGGAGGAGGAGAAAAACAAGAGGAGGAGGAAGAGGAAGAAGAAAATAAAGAAGAAGGAGGAGGAGGAGAAGAAGAAAGAGAGAGAGAGAGAGAGAGAGAGAGAGAGAGAGAGAGAGAGAGAGAGAAAGAGAGGGAGAGAGAGAAAGTGGTAATGAAATTTCCCTCAATGATTAAGAAAAGCCACTAAGGCCACATTTGTGGCAGGAATGTCCCTAAATGAAGGCATTGTATGAAGCTTTGAAAGTGAGACCTAGATTGCCTAGGAGACTCCAAAATTTGGAGATTCCAGAGCTGTGTGATACCTGCCCAGGAAATCTGCTAACAGAGAGTAGAAGCAGCCAGAGAGAAAGCAGTGTGTTGCTATCAACAAAGATGAAAGGAGTTGGAGATCTGAAGAGTGTGTTGATATCAGACATATAGACTCAGACTTTGGAGTTCGCCCAATTTGTTTTCAGTCTTGCTTTGGTCTGGTATTTCCTTTCTATGCTCCATTCTCTACATTTTGGAATGATGATATATGTCTTTTGCCATTATATGTTGGAAGTATGGGATCTATTTTTCCCCATAGGGATTACAGTTAAATGACTGCATAAATGTCAGAAGAAACTTCAAACTTTGGAGTTTTAAATGTTGTTGAGGCTGTAATAGACTCTGGGGACTTTTGAAGTTGGACTAAATGCATTTTGCATTATGTTATGACTACAACAAGCCTATGTGGATCTGGGAGTGGAATGTGATGGTATGAATAAGTATTGCCTCCATAGACTCCCATATTTGCTCTATAAGGAGTCACATTATTAAAAGGTATGGCCTTGTTGAAGGAAGTCTGGCCTTGTTGGAGGAAATGTGCCACTGTGGAGGAAGACTTTGAGGTCTCATATTCTCAAGATATTCCCAGTGTGGGACACAGTCTCTTTTTGCTGACTGTATATCAAGAGAGAGAATTCTTCACTATTTCTCTGGCACCATGTCTGCCTGCATAGTGCAATGTACTGCCATGATGATAATGGACTAAATCTCTGAAACTGTAAGCTGTGGTGGGATTATGTGTTATATTGTAAATAATTGTTTTGTTTATGAGTTTAATAAAAATGCTGATTGGCTAAACACAGACAAAAAGTGTGGGCATGGTTATTAGGCTAAAATACCTTTGAATATGAAAAAATAAACATAGATATTATAGAGTTGTTAAGACTATTAAAAGATATAAAAATATTAATAAAAAGTGTTAAGCTGTATAGTAAAATAACTTAGTTGAGTTTAAATAAAAAAGTTAATAAGTTATATGTCAGTGTCGTACGTTAATTAGCATAGAATTAACAAAAATGTTTATATGTTTTTATAAGTCTGTTAGGCTGTTGGACTGTTAGTTAAACTTTTAGTTTAGTCTTAAAAAGTTTGGGCTAAAAACATAATGAAACAAATTAGCATAAAATTAATAAAAAATCTATATGTCTCTATAAGACTGTCTGTCAGACTGCCAGACTGTCAGTCAAACCTCTCTCTAGTTCAGGCCCAAAAAGTCTGGACCAAAAACATAATACAACAGTAAGACAGCTCCAGTGAAATGTTTTCCTTTATAAGAGTAGCTGTAATTATGGTGTCTCTTCACAGCAATAGAACCCCTAAGACATAGTGCTTTCCAGCACTATGGAAGTTGCAAGTAGAAATGAAGCTTCCAGTTCAGGAGAAGCTTGGTTTCTCCATGTTCTTTGACCCAAATATGTGGTGTCTTCAGCAATAGGTTCTTAATGTCAGGTTTTGGAGTGAACCGAGAATACTGGCAATGATCTAAAACCTCAATAGCCAACAATTCAAAAGAGGTGATGCATTCTATTTTATTTGTCAGCCTGTGGTGTCTAGTAGAAGCATTTCTATCCCACTATAGGTAAAACCATTTAAACTAATTTACATGTGTGTGTGTATATATTTTAGGAAGCTTCTACAATAGTGAATTTTCATATGATCTTTTTGAAATGTCTCTAATGGTAGTTATTCCTTCCTGCGTTCCCTTCTTTACCCTGCTTTACTATCCTTATCTCACATAATCCATTTCTTAACATTATTCCTCATTACCATATATATCACTGTACTCTTTCCCCTCCCTTGAAATTCCTCCATGTTTCCTCACTACTTTTCTGTTATCTATGGCCATTCTAAATGTAATGTGCATATTTGGATATTCAAAGACCCACAAATAAAAAAATATGAAGTTGATTTTCTTATCTGGGTTACTTTATTCAACATGACTGTTTCTAGCTCCATTCACTTACCTTCAAACTCCATTCTTTTATTTTTCTTAAAAACTGAATAAAAGTGAATTGTGTAAATGCACTATGCTCTAATTGTCCATTTATCAGGCTATGGATATTGAGGCTGCTTCTTCTAGTCATTGTAAATAGAGTAGCGATGAACATAAATGAGTAAGATATAGGATTCTTTGACTATATTCTCAAAAGTGGTATAGTCAAGTCATTTAGTAGATCTATTTCTAGCTTTCTAAAGAATGTCTACAATACCTCCATAGATGCTGTACCAGTTTTCACTCCCTTTAGTACTGATTTGTACCTCTGTGCACATTCACTTCAGCCTTTATTTCACTGGGGTAAGATGAAGTCACAAAATAGTTTTAATTTTTTTCCCCTGATAGATAGCTAGGAATGTTGAACATTTTTTGAAATGTTTTTCATCTATTTTTATTTCTTCTTTTGAGAATTTTGTTTAGTTCTATACCCCCCTTTTAACTGAGTTGTTTGTTTTCCTAATGCTTAGATTTTTGTTGTTGTTGTTGCTTCTTTCTTTAGTATCTAGATAGTATTCTAGATATTAGCCCTTTGCCAGATGTATAGCTGGTAAGGAATTTTCCCAATATGTAGGTTGCCTCTTCACTCAAATATTGGTGCCCTTTGCTGTACAGAAGTTTTTTGATTTCATGAGATCTTGTGTATTAAAATTTTGGTCTTAATGTCTGAGCTATTAGAAGTCTGTTTCAAAGTCTTTTCCTGTGTCAGTGTGTGTAAGTATATCCTTACTTTCTCCTATGTGAAAACCAGGGCTTCAAGTCTCATGTTGAGCTCCCCAATCTATTTGGGTAGTTGAGTTTTGTGAAGGGTGGGGAATATGGGTCTAGTTCTACTTTTTTATATGTGACTATCCAGTTTGATCAGCATCCTTCCATTGAAGATACTCTTTTAGCCAATGTGTACTGTTGACCTTTTTATTTTTTTTCAAAAATCAGATGCCAGTAAAAGTGTAGGTTTATGTATAAATCTTCATTTCTTTTCTATTGATCAAAGAATCTGTTTTCATGCCAGTAATATACTGTTTTAATTATTGTTGCTCCATAGTATAGCTTCAAATCTATGATAGTGATACAACTAATTATTTTATTATTCAGGATTATTTTGACTATTCTGGGTCTTTTGTGTTTCCAAATGAAATGTAAGGTTGTTTTTTTTTCTTGATTTATGTGAAGAATTTCATTGGAATTTTGATTGAGATAGCATTGAGTTTGTTATTTCTTTTGGTGGGATGGCCATTTTCACAAATTCAGTTCTGCTAACACATGAGCATGGGTATTCTTTCAATCTTCTGGTATGTTTATTTATTTTTTAGTTTTGTAAAGTTTTAATTGTACAAGTATTTTACTTCCTTGATTACTTTTATTGCAATATTTTTGAGGCTTTTGTGAAAGCAATTGTTTCCTTGGTTCTTTTTCTCAGTGTTCTTCCTATTTGTATAAAGAAAGGTTACTGATTTTTGTATATTAATTTTATATTTTGCAGTTTTAATGTATGTGTTTAATGCCTGTAAGAAATTTCTGCTAGGGTCTTTAGGATCTTTTATAGATAAAATTTTATCATCTACAAATAAAGATACTACTTTGACATCTCTCTTTTGTATTTCTACCCCTTTTGCTCTCATTTGACTCATTGGCATAGCAAAGATTTCCAGTACTATACTGAACAAGGAGGGGATTGTGAATGTCTTTGTCTTGTTCCTCTTTTCAGCAAGAGTGTTTTTAGGTTTTTGCTGTTTAGCAAGATGTTGGCTTCATTGTGTTGTTCCTCTACTCCCAGATTTTCTAAGTCTTGATCATGATTTGAGAATGTACTTCAGTGTTTGATATTAAATCTTGACAAAGGACTTTTCTACAAGTAATGAGATTATTTATCATGTGGGTTCTTCATGTCCTGGAGTATATTTATGTGTTGGATTAAAATTTATATATATATATATATATATATATGCATGCATACATACACCCTTTTGTTCTTCAGCTTTTAAAATTTATATCTTTCTTGTGTGTCTTTTTGATAATTTGGGTTAGGGTTAGGGTAAATAATTTGGCTAAAGATCTCTCATATTTGAAAATCTTTTCAAAGAACTGATTCTTTATTTAATCGATTCTTTAATTTTTTATTTCAATTTCATCGATTTTGCCCTCATTTGATTATGTCTTCCTATTTACCATTTTGTTATAATTTTTCTGGTTTTTCTTTAGTTTGAAATTGCTAAAAATTTTTAATGTAGGCACTTAGTGTAAGCTGTGGCTTTTCCTCCTAACACTGTCCCATAGATTTGGGTATATTGTGGATTTTTATTTTTATCCTTGAAACAATTATCATTCAGTTGTATGTTTTTAGTTTCCAGGGGCTTTGTAATTTCCACAGTGTTTGATATCCAGCTTTTTTTCTATTATGGACAGACAGAACGCAGGAGTTGATTTTAATTTTTCTGTATTTGTTGAGACCTGCTTTGTGTCCTAATATATGATCAATCATGGAGAAAGTTCTCTGGGTTGATGAGAACAGTACTTATTATCTAATGTTCATATAGAATGTTTGATACATCTCTGTTAGGTCCATTTGATTAATGATCTTATTTAATCTGGGCTTCTCTATTTCCAAAAGATTTGTCTATTGGTGAGAGTGGGGTAATTAATAAATCAGTTACTATCATTGGATTAGAACCGATCTTGTGATTCTATATCTAATAGCACTTATTTCATGCAATTGTGTGCTCCTGCATTCTGTGCATATCTATTTAGTTTGTAATGTCCTGTTGTTGGATTTTTTTCTTCAGTTAGTATGAAGTGTCCCTCCCTATCGCATCTGTCTTGTTTTGTTTTGAAGTCTATTTTCTCAGATATTAGGATTGTTATTAGTTCTATTTATTTACAACATTCCTTTACCCTAAGATGGTGCTTGTCTTTAATGATGAGGTACGTTTCTTGGGGTCAGAGCAAAGATAGATCTCATTTTCTAATCCAGTCTATTAATCTATGTCTTTGTATTGAAAAATTCAGACTGTTAATATTAGGAGTTATTATTGAAGCTACATTTATTTTTATCATTTTACTACATAACTCACTATTTTTATTTGTTATTTGTAATCTCTTGGATGTTTTATCACTCTTTTCAGACTGAACTTTTTTTCTAGTATTTTCTGTAGACTTGGCTTAGCAATTTTAAATTTCTTTAGCCGTTTTTTCACATGGATAATTATTACTTCCCCTTCTGTTTTAATAGATAGTTTTGATTGACACAATAGTTTGAGTTGACAGTTGTGATCTTTTCCTGACTTTAAGGTTATCTTTCTGAGACCTTCTGGCTTTAAAGGTTTTGGTTGAGTAACCAGATATTAATCTAATAGGTCTATCTTTATAAGTGACTTGACCTTTCTCAATTGCAGCTTTTGAAATCCTTTCTTTGTTCTGTGCTATTAATACTTTAACTAAAGTATGTTATGAAGAATTTTTTTTTCTGGTCTTTTTATCACTGGACAGCCATCATTTTCTCTAGGTTTAGGGATTTTTATTTTCTATAATTTTACTAAATGTATTTTCTTTTTCCTTTCTTCCTTCAATGTCCATATTTTGAAGTTAGGCCTTCTAATTGTGTCCTAAAATTCTCTCATGTTTCATTCAATTATTTTAAATTTTTTCTTGCTGACCTTTACTAAGAAATTCAATTCATCTGTGTGGTCTTCCATTGCTGACTCTGTGTTATGACATGAGCTATTTCACTGGTAAGCCCTTCCTAAGAATTTTAGTGAGTTCATTGAGTTTTTTGTTTCTAGAATTGTTTCAGTTAGGATTTTCTTTGAAAATTCAAAATGTATTTTCTTGACTTCCTTACTAAATTATTTGACTATGGTTATAATCATTATTTTGAAGTTCTACTTTGTCATCTTAATTAGTAGTAATTACTATGGGCTTTGAATTTGAAAATAGCATGTCATTTAGTCTTGTGTTGTTTTTATTTTTATGTTGAAATGTGTTCATCTGGATTCTGTTTGTTGGATGTGTTCTTACTTTTTTGTTCAAACCACCGCTCTTATTTAAGTAGATATATTTACATTGTTCATGGCAAAGTTGATTTATAGCAGGAGTGGATTCTATCCATGTCTTCTGTGTTCTCATATGTTTCCATAGACAGTATGGATTGGGTCTTGAATCTCAGATAGGGCATCTTAAGGGTCACTGTAAGGCAACTGGTGAGTCACTTGTGATGGCAGGAGGGCTCCTTGTGGAGATCAGAATCTGGAAAGTCTTAGAGAGAAATAGAGAGGTCTAAGGCATTAGGTGTCTCTGACAAGCAGCTGTGGGATTTGATTGACACAAATAGATGGAAGGAAGCAGAGAGGAAACGTATAGGTAGACTACCAGTCTCTGACATTTGGAGTAGCGGCTGGAGTGTCCCTGGTAATCATCCAGGTCAATACCTGAACAGCTCCAAGGAAGGGAAACAGGACTGTCTTTACTTTCTTACCAATATCATTTCAAACACAAAAACATTATAGTTCTGATAAATATCCAGTTTGGTTTTATTATTTATTAGCACCATAGTTTTTTTTTTTAATCTATTGCCTAACCTATATCTTCAAAAAATAATTTAACTCTATTTTCTCATAATAATTTTTCTAGTTTTTGTTTTTATGCTCCTACTCTGATTATCTGGAATGAATCTTTGCATACAATATGAAATGGGGGAATAATTTTATTCTCTTGTGAATATTCATTTGCCTCTGTGTATTGATATTTCTTTTATTCATACCTTTCTCTTATCCCTGGACCATATTGTGTAGATTACTCTAACTTTATAACTAGTTTTAGGTTAAAGATTATATATATTCTCCATTTTTCATACCCAAGATCTGGGTTATTTCATTTTTAAAGTCATTTAATAATTATCTTTGTCAAGTTATAGGCATACAGCCGAGTTGCATGTGCTGATCTTTTATTTGGCAGCCCTCCTGACCTCACTAGTTACACCTGGTGTTTTTCTCTGGTGGGGGAAAGGGAGGGGAAGGAGGGGGAGAGAAGTGGAGAGAGGAAAGGTGAACAGTGAGTAGACATTCCATCTCTTTTTTCCAAGAGAACAGTCTTGTCTAGTCTATAGATAGAAAGGCAGCATACATCTGCTTTATATGTTTCTTCTTTATCTTCCCTCTAGCCTGCTCAGCTTTCCTTTGGCTTTGCTCAGTTTCTACCCTCCCTGTAGTAAACCCAGCTAAGCCACCTCCATGAATGGGTGAGCAATACATATTTTCTCCCTCTCTATAAAATGTTTCTGCCTGCTACAATGACCCTAAGCTAAGCAGAGCTCTCTCCTTTCTTATTAGTATTCCAGAGCGTAGAGGGTAAGCAATAGCAAAAGGTGGGAAGTTCTGTGATTCCTCCCACCTCATTCCTAAGGCTTCCTCTGTACTTTCTAACGTCAATATTGCCAGACTCCTGTATCTGGGGACACTTGGACACGTGATCTCATCCTATGATCTGCTTCTGGATTTCCTGTTCTCTGTCAGGATCGAGAAAACATGCTGAATCTTCCCTTTGCCTGTTCTAGTGGTTTCCACAGCTATCGCTGCTGAGGAAGCAACCAATATGGTAGCTCAAAACCATCTCTGAATCCCTCTTGTGACCTCCAGGAGCACCAGGACCAAGGGTTATACATGTTTCTGTCATCTGGTGTTCTAATCTTCAAATGGCACATGTTGTATCCATTGTGTCTACAATCAATTGACAGGAACTTTTAAAAGCCATTCAGAATTGTTTGTCATACAGTCAGCTCACAGTAAACACTGGTCTCCTGCCTAATTTAGAGGGATTGACCAAGAGGCCAAATCTGCTGACTATCTTAAAGTTTAATTCACCATTTGAGGAATTCTCACTTATTTGTGTCCCCAGGAAGGAGGACAAGTCTCACCATCCTCATGTACAAAGTAGTGAAAATAAACACAAATTTTCTCTAAAGTTTAGGCCATCAGTGCTTAGTTGGCCCCGAGAATATAAAATGGGAACTTAGATCCTGGCATCTGAGCAATAAGCAAGAACTGATGGGCCAGAGAGCACCCGATAGCCTGGGCTATAGTCTGGGGAGTATGAGTTATGACATCCGAGCAGTGAGCAGCAATAGGAGTCAGAGGACAGACAGACACCCTGTGTGGAAGACAACACACCTCATACCCTGAACATCGTTAGGAATTCTTCATAAAGCTCAGTTATTGTCTTCTTCATGTCACTTTTACACATCTCCTTCTCTGCCTTCCTTCAGAAAGGGTACAATTACAAATTCACAAAACAGTTGAACTTGGAGTTTGAAGCAGTGTTTTACCCTTGGCAACCAGGGTCTTTAATTATTATACAGCTTGTGAGTAGAAAATAAAAGCCAGCACCATATCTGATGAGCAAGATTTAGTGCTTTCCATCTCGGGCTCTTAAAACAATGTGAGGCTCGGGAAGTTTTGATTCTAGTTTCAGACTTTACATATTAAAATGGTTTATGCAATACAGTAATATTTACTTACAGTTGAGATGCTAAAATCCAAGAGCACAACCTGTTCTTCCTGAATATAAAACTTGAAAAAAAAAAAAAAACAGAATGAGAAGTGTGTATTTTAATTGCTCTGCTATCACCAAGTGAAATGTTTGTGGATACATTTATTAATTTACCTTTATCATGAAAATGAATCTATAATGTTATCTCACATATGTTTAACTAAACCTTGAGTTGGGTTTCTTAACAGTGAACAAACTTTTCTTGTAAAATTGATTTAGCTGCAACTAATGCTGACTAGAACATATAAAGGCCTGCATGTTTCTCAGGAATGTTAGGTGGAAATGGTGTCATGTGCTGAAAAACTCTCAAACAGCCTCAATTTCTTCCAGGGTGTGTCAGTTTGAACATCAGATTGTGTTGTTACTATTCAGAAATATGCATGAGTTGTTTCTCAGTGATAGAAGCAAAATATCTAATGCTGGAAATGATCCATTTATTCCTTTTTGCCATCAGGAAACAGCCAGGGACTACAGAGATGGCTCAGTGGTTAAGGACACTTGATGTTCTTGCAGAGAATTGGAGCTGGGTTCCTAACAGCCATGCCAGGTGACTCACAGACACATGTCACTCCAAGGATCTGGCATACCCTTCTGGCTTTCGCAGGCACACATGTACACACAGAGATGTAAATTTAAAAATTACAGGTAAAAAGAACAATCCAGTCTGAATGGGAGAGATGACTTAAGCATAGACACACAGGCCTTTGCAGGTCACTTCCGCCTCTGCCTTCTGTTTTGCTGCCTCCATCTAGATAGTCTGTTTCAATTTTGCTCTTCCATCTTTTGACAATAATGCCTTGGAATATTGGAAAAACTACAAATTTGTATAGTCATAAAGTATAATTTAATGAACCAAGAAGTTGATCAAAGAGGGAGATTCCTTCCAGGATGTCCTTGTTATTTTCAACTTCATGTGGAATAAATAGTACACTGCATTAGAAGGATCTGATAGTCAACATATAACTATGTTTCTGAGTCTTAAGTATGTGAAACAATATAGGTAGAATTAATGGCCAAAATTTAAAAAAAAAAAAACAAAACTCAGATCTTTCTAGAACTAGAGGAGGAGCACTGATAAAGATTTTGGTACACAGTGAATTCCACAGGGTACATGGAAAATACATAAGCCTTTTTTGCTTCAAGCTATGCATTTTGGTGAATCTATGCACAAAAATGGAAGATGTTAAACATGGGAAAATAAGAGTATCTGAAAGAGAAGGCTGGCCCAAATGGCCTGGCTTTGAGGGGTTTCCATTGGCAGTCTGTTGAACTGTCACAACTTAGTCTGATAAAATCATCATGAAGAGATGCCCATCAACTGAAGAATGGATTAACAAACTGTGGTACATCTACACAATGAAGTACTATTCGCCATTAAGAGAAAAGGAGAGAAAAATGATATCCTAAAATTTGCAGACAAATGGATGGATTTGGAGAATATCCTCCTGAGTGAGATATCACAATCCCAGAAAGTTAAGCAGGGGATGTACTCAATCATTAGTGGACTTTAAACAAAGAGCAAAGCATGTCCAAGCTGCAAACCACAATGACTGAAGAGGTTAGGATCTGAAACATCTTAGACCAGCACCTTGGAGCCCATTTCCTCCAGAAGAACACCTGACTCAGTCTTGATGTGGGGGTGAGGAAAGCAGATCTGCCAGGAGTAGATGCTGAACTAAGCCATATTGGGACCTTGGGACCTCCTGCCCTTGCTGGGGAGGAGATAAGGAGATGGGGAGAAGAGAGAGTGACTGGGAGGGGCCGGAGGGGGAAGGGAGTTTGAACAAGGGAATACATGGATAAAAAAAATGAGAGTTTATTCATAATTTAAAAAAGGGAAAAAATCATCATGAAGGGCTTGGAAGAGGGCTTTGGCTCTGGCTTGACATGCCTGCCCAACACATTGTAAAACTAGCAGGATGATTCTAAAACTTCTTGACAGCCTGGAAAAAATGGACCAAATTTCACCAAGGGAAATGTAAACTGATTAATGTAAAACTATGGGCCCATAATTTAAAAACATCTGCCCCTAGATGAAATAGGGAATGAGTTAGGCACAGTAGACATGGAGGTTAACTGCAGGTTCAGTGTGACTCAGGCTGTAGCATGTCTGCCTGGAAATTGAATCTGATGCTTGAATGAAGATCAAAGACGATGCTAGTGAAGGACTCTTGGAGTCATGCGCTGCGTTCTGGGTACCGTTTATGGAGAAAATGTGGCTACCTGGAGTAGATCCAGCTCAAAAAGCTGAGTTAAAATGGTAAAGCAGTCACAAATTCTCATAGAGAAACTCCCAAGAAGAAGCCATGGAGCTCAAACAGGATTCTAAAGCTTCCAAAATGGCTGTTTTCAGAAAAAAAAAAAATTGGTGACCTCTCTGTCTAGGAAGGAGAACATCACAGAGGATCTGAGCTGATGGAAAGTCTAAACAGAGGACCTATCTTCTCTCACATACTGTGGTTAGTCTAAGTCCAATGTTCCCCGGGCTCTGCATGTCTCTATTTTACAGCCCTCACAGATCAGACTCCTTCTCCATTCATCTTCTCAGACCTTTTATGCCTTCCCAACACTACAAATCCTTTACTGCACTCTAGTCCTTGACAAAAGTCTAGCTTTTGAGTGTCTCCATGGCAGCATTGATCAAATATCTGCTCTTGAAGCTGATGGAGTTGCTCAGTGTCTGCATCTCCATAGCCCTCTCATCCCAGCTTAGCAACCCTATCCACCTGCCTGCCTTTGATTGTCTCCCTTTTCAGCTAGAAAGTTAAGGGTCCTTCGTTGCTGCCTTGCTCAGCTATTAGAGTCTTCACACTCAGAACAAGGGGCTGCAGGCTGAAGAACAGCTGGCAAGCCTTTGCAAAGGATAAGAGCAGGAGACTGAACACTGGGATGGAGAACTCCCAATGGCTCCAAGCTCACCAATCCCATGCTTTCTCCTATCTCTGAAGAAAGCTCCCCACAGAGAATATCAAAAACACTTAAATAAATGGTGGTATCATCGCAGGGATTAGCTGATCAGGTTGGAGTGGCCCTATTGGATGTTCTTTCCTCTGTTCTTTCCACTGCTTCATAGTCACAATTGTGTGGTAAAGTAGGCAGAAAATGTGACAGCGTAGGGTTAGGGTTAGGGTTAGGGTTCATCTGGAGGAGCCACTCATAACTCATCGGGTTATGAGATGATTCTGGTGACCTGATCCAACACGAATTTAAGAATAATTGTTACTTACAAGATCTATACAAGATGGGGGAGGGTCTCACAGAGTCCTAGCTGAGGAGATATCCATTGATAGTAACTGGGGGAGGGGATATGGGCCCGTACTCCGGAAGGTGATCTCACACCTAGGCACATAATGGCAGAAATAAATAGAAACAGAGGGTAGAAGACAGAGAGGGAGAGGGAGAGGGAGAGGGAGGGAGAGAGAGAGAGGGAGGGAGGGAGGGAGGGAGGGAGGGAGGAGGGAGAGAGAGAAGAAAAAGTGGCAGGAACTTATGAAAGGAATTGGAGGGAATGGATTGGAAGTTGGACTTGATCAAATCACATTACATGCCTATATAAACATTAATTAAAATAGTTTTGTAAAACAAGCACAAATTAACTGCTACACTGAAAATGCATGTGCAGTTTTCACTGGCAGAGAATTAGTCTGAGAATCCATTTGTGTGACATAGCATCATATATATTGGAGTGTTGTGTATCCATGGTTGTAAGTGCACCACAGGCGTCCATGGTAAATGTGATCATATTTCTGTCCCAGAAACATGACAGTAACTGTATTACCTCAGATGAGAAGAGTGAGTGCAACTCCCAAACAACATGAAGCCATTGCAGTAAAAAGTCAGGAGTGAGCACAGACCCTACCTACCCATGATGAGCGCTCCCTTTCTATATATGGAGTTTCTGCCTGACCACAGCTCTTACATTAGTCTCCCATCAGGCCTTGCAGTGAAAAATCTATCACTGATGCTATGGAGGTCTCCTACACTGCTGCATGCTTCTTGTATCCATAGCAAACTTCTATGTACTCCCTTCAGCCTAGATTCCCAAGTGACTGTCAGGAAGCACTGCCCCAAGCACTCCATCTACCATTGCACACTATTTGTCCAAACCTAGGCTCCCATCGTGAGAACCAGTAAGGTTTGAGGCTTGCTGGCCATGGTAGCTAGCATGCTCTGAACTGGTTTACATGTATCCAAATAAATGCTCGCAAGGCAATTTCTGCATAGAGCTAATCCACTTTGCTATATGCATGCACCAGAGTCATCTTTCCTGTTTGCAGAATCAGGGCTTCCTCTCCCTCTGCTCTCTGCCCAAGCCCAGCTAGTAGAACCTCATTTCTGGACCACACCAGGAGGCTTTGTGTCTCAGATACTCACGGGTGGTGTTGTCCATATGGAGCCAGACTTTCCCCTGATCCCCTCCTCTGTTTGTTTTGGGGGGCACTTCCCCCCTTTTCCTTCCCCCATAGTGTGAGTTCATATGTGGCTGGTTTTTTTGGGCACAAGGCCCAGTCAAGCTTCAGCTTTGTTTGTTGTTTGTACCGACTGTTCTGAGATCAGCCTCTGACACTCTGTGGTCAGCCTTCCCTGGAACAGGAGCCCTGCTGCTGAGATCCTCTGCTCCCAGATGGAAGACAGTGCCCACTTAGCTCACAGCAGAGAGAGCAGAACACCCAGGCACATGCCCTAGGAACCACTGTGTTCTGTCTCAATCCAATAAAAAACATCTAATTAAAGAACTGTCTGGATTTTGTGAGCCACCTATGGAAACATAAGTGAAGCAGGTCAGCTATCATGTCATGTTAGTGAACTAAAAGTTTAAACCTCAAAACTGCGAAATAGTCTCTCCCAATCCAGAGGAAGTTGATACCTTCTAGACTTCCATTTCAGGATCCCAGGGGCCATGTCCAAGGTAGAAAACAAATTAGACCTAACCAAGCTTTTTTCAAAAGTTTTAAATAATGTACTATTATATGTTATAGTTCTGTCTTGTTGCTACTGTTATTCATCTTCGGTTGTACCAAGTTTTGTAAGCAGCAACCCACTCCCAGCCCAGATGTGGACGTAAGTTACCTGTAGAGAGAAGAGGACCCTTGAGCAAAAAAGGTCACCTGCATCCTCTGCAAGGTCACAGTCGTGCTCCCGCTGACTAGCTGGGATGGAGCATACATTAGTGATCATAATCTCAGACACGTGACCATCACTTGTAACCTGTACTCTGGGTATCCCTGTCATAATCAGTCCTCTCAATGAGCAAGTTGAGCTCTGTTCTGTTCTTGTGTTCTGTGTACTTAATATCTGAAGTGATTTATTTTATTTCTCTATCTCCAGAAGCTATCATGACTGTCCCTTTCTGTTGCCCTCAGATCAAGGGTTGGTCATTGGCTCAGTCATATCTCATCACTGTGACTCGATCTCCTGTGATCTTACTTCATATTTAAAGACACATCCAGAGTCCAAGATGACCTTCCTGTCTGAGGCCAGCTGGTCAGAACTTGGATTCCTTTCTGATGTGCAGTAGAAAATTCTCTTCATTTCTGGAGTCTAAGATATGTACATCTTTAGGCTGTTAATCTATCTACTACAAATGTCCCCTCCATATTCACGCAAAATCCTGTGCCTAGTGTTATCATTCCATGTAGCAAAGATGGCCCAGAACATTTGTG
The DNA here is from genome assembly GCA_004025045.1 of Sigmodon hispidus. Taxonomy (NCBI): domain Eukaryota; kingdom Metazoa; phylum Chordata; class Mammalia; order Rodentia; family Cricetidae; genus Sigmodon; species Sigmodon hispidus. Next base: position 95,545 of record PVIH01004885.1, on the reverse strand, counting down.
TGCTGGTCAGTGACCCTGTTCTTCTTAGACTTCCTCAAGATCTCATCATCCTTGACTTAGTCTTGTCAGAGAAAATTGTCCCAAAGTGAGTGTTTAAAACAATCCAGGTTATCCAAATAGCTAGTGATACCCTAGCATCTCCAAAAGAATCAGCTGACAGGACTGATTAGTGAGCAATCTGTAACCCATTTTAATGATCGCAATTTGTGAGCATCTCCATCCAGTGTGTACAGACGGCTTCATCACTTTCCTCAGTGCTGTAGCCAGCATTTACTGTCTCAGGTCAGGCAATGTTCAAAGTCCTTTTAATGTAGGAATTGATTTAATTTTACAAGAAATTTCTGAGACAAGTATAATTACTGTTGGACGCTTCATGAATATGGAAACTAAGGCATCTGAGATTGAAAGGCTTGCCGAATGTCAGACAGCTTTGTCTCCAGAAACTCCGAGTTAACCATGGACATGGAGACGCTGCCAACACAAACAGTCGCTCTGCCAGTTACACAAATGAGAGAGTCATTGTAGTTAATTTCAAATTTTATTTGTTTCTCATGAAACCCAATAGCCTTTAGCTACATGGGTTTAAGAAGAGAACTCAGTGAATTAGCTGGCTCCATCTGAGATTTTTCAAAGAGCTAACTTCTAAGGCACATGGGCTGTGGGCTTCAAGCATAGAAGTGAGCCTGCGTATTATCTTTCAAAGCCATCTTGGTCTTCGGGAAAATCCTTGGGTCTAATGGTGAATCATCCCATGATCACTCTGTCAGTTTGATGAGAGTCAGTCTCGGGGGGAAGGCCATCGTGCCAGGGAGGAGAGATGGCAGGAGGAAGAGCATTAAATCTGTGGTTGCTTGCAGTTTCTGCCTTTGATGCTGTCTCTGGGGGCCTGGAGATCGCCTCCTCTCAGTCAACAATTCTATGTCTCCTCCACAGTTCTGAAGGGGGAGAGCCCTTTAAGGCATTTTGTACTGACAAGCCCATTTCTCTTAGGGCCCTAGAATGTAATAGAAGCCATCAAGGACGAGGGATATTAGACTGTTCTCTGCGATGGCAACAGAATTCACAAGTTTTTCAGCGTCTCCCTCCTTTCTGCCAGCCTATGGTTGGTGGCAAAGGACTAATGTGTCTGTGGCTAGTCTGAGTGCCTGAGTGGTTAGAGTGTGGTACTGCATATCCCCAAACAGCTTTGTTTACAAAGGTGGTACTGTTTAGCTCATGTTAAGCCTTAACCAAGGGAAGTGAGGGAAAGGCCTGAATGATGGGAAGCCTTAATGAATGCCCTCATTTACCCTGGAGGTAAGAAGGAAGGGATTCTACTCAATAGACAATGTGGGGAAGACCTACTTTATTTCCTAAAGTGGGGAGGTCTGGGGCCGGATGTATTGCCACAGTGTGAGAGAGTAATGACGCTGAGGTAGCGCATACTCCCCATTTTCTATTGTTGGCAATTTTACACATCCTGAAGGAGTTGACTTAATTACTTTTATATAACTAACTTAAAATCGCTTTGAAGCCCAATTTAACCTGATGTTACTTTATTTTCTTTCTGTGTGGTCCAACACAAATATCTTTAGCTTTTTAAAAATCAGAAACACATAGACTTATTTAAAACTCTGTAGAAACAAAGTTTTGATGTTAGCCCATGGCCTATCCACAAGAACACTTTTAACACAATGCACTGTCCTTCCAGACCTTTCTTTAGCCTTGTGTCTATCTATATACATGCTTCCCCAAACTGCAATCACTGAGAACAGGTTTCTCTGTGATGGTTTAGGCCTTGCTCTTTTTCCCTAATCCTGGTTGAATTGACAGTGTTCTCAAGCATTGGCAGAGTTAGTGTCTTTACACAGAAACCCTGAGAGCTCCTTGCCCCTCCCATCATATGAGGACAAGATGCCCTGTGCACCAGCAAGCAGGTTCACACCAAACTTGCCAGCACTTTGACTTTGAACTGTGAAGCCTCTGAGAGCATTAGAAATGAACTGATTCTAAGCCACTGCTTTGGCATTTGTGGCTAGCATCCCACATAGGCTGAGCGTCTTCTCAAAAGGTGGCAGGGTGACAACAGGGTCTCCTCAGGTTATATTTGGTTTTCCTCTCCATGAAGGAAAGGCAAAAGTTATTTTCATGGAATACATGAAGGTACAAATGTTCTTTGTAGATATGGGGGTATCTCCAAAGATTTGGAGAGCTTAATTGCCCACCAAAGATTTACTGAATCCCAGAATTTCCATATTTCCTGTTTCCCCTTGTTCCTATAACAAATGTCTACAAGCTTGCTGACTTAAAACATACATTTTTAAAAATATTTTGTGCATGTATGTCTGTGTGTATATGTTGTATTTGTGTGTGTAGGAATATGGACACCTGTTTCCCATAGCATGTGTGTAAAGATCAGAAAAGAACCTCAACCTGTCTACCCTCCCCTTCTTCCTTGTTTGAGACAAGATCTCTTGCTCTCCACTGTATACATCAGGCTAGATGGCCATGATCTTCTGGGGTGAATAATAAATGTATGCTGCTGTGTCTCGCTTTGTGTGGGTTCCGGTGGTCTGAACACAGTTCTTCATTCTTGCCTGGCAGGCACTTTCCCAATGTACCTGTCTTCTCATCTTAATCTTATCATGGACATACTTTATCTTACAGTTGTAGAGGTCAGGAGTCTTAAAATGAGTATTACTAGGTTCAATTAAAAATATCATCTCTTCCTAAGCTCCAGGAGAAAACTGCCTCTGTTTTATATAGCTTAAGGAGGTTGTCCAAGTTTCTTGATTTATGTCCCCGTGCCATTTATTAAACCCAGCAGTTTTTCTAGTGTGGTGGCACACTCCTTTAATCCCAACACTGAGTAGGATGAGGCAGGAGGATTGTGGGTTCTGAGATCTTCTGAATTCATAATGAATTCCAGGTCTAGGCCTGCCTGGAGTGCACAGAAAGTCCTTGTCTGGAAGAAAAGAAATTGTCAGCAGCAATGGGCACAGTGTCCCCATAGTAACAATGGTAGATCTAGTTAGCAGCCTTAATTACACCTGCATTTCACAAAGTACTCAGAGAGCTGGGTTAGGACAGTAACAGCTGGGGGATATTAGCCTCCCTAGTACTGGAGGTGCTATTCTTTTAAACTTTAAATTTAAAAATAATTATATTATTGCATTTTAAATTTTTGATTATGATGAATGTAGGCATCTTTTATTGTCTTTTTTTTAGTGATAGATTTGTCAATACCTTTCCTCTTATTCTTGGTGACATTTTGTGTCTTAATAATTTGTTGTAGCTGTGTGTGATCTATTAATTTTCTGGCTGTCATGTTTTGGGGTTTATTTATCATCTGTCCAGAAAGTTAGGAACATTTATGCATACATTTCTCAGACTTTTCCCCTTAGTTGTTATATCTGAATTAAGCAACTATGACTATGGCTTAAGTCATAGTTTAAATAGCCATAGTTTAAACTGTGCCACCCACTAACATATTGAGATCTTAACTTCTCCCGTGTAGGGGGTGAAGAAAAAGTTCCTGCTCTCTGAAGCAAGAGCTGGGAGTATGTCCTTGCCAACTTGGGCATTCTAAACCACTTAGGTATTTTTCTTCTTTTGGAAATCTCAGCAACCATCACATCTTCTCTAAGGACTCTTAGGAATAAACAAATGAGGAACTTCCTGCCTCTGGCCTCAGGGAACCCTCAGTTGCTCACAGTAAGTCACACTGAGTATCTGTTGAGAAAGTCCTGAAGATGAATTAGCATTGAACTTTGATATCACCTGAAGTACTGTGTTAAGGGAATTCAGCTGATGGGAATCCCGTGGAAGGCAGGGCTCCTAGAAGGCCATTGGTGGTCACAGGCTCTGCAGAGGACAGAGAGAGGGAGGGTGCAGTCGAAAGAGATCTAGATTTTAGAGATGAACTGGTATGACAGTCGTATGACAGAGTGTATATTCTTAATGCCACTGCTTGCATATCTAAAAGTGGCTAAAAAGATAAATCTTATATAATGTATATTTTACAGAATCCTAATAAGATACACACTTTCAGAATCTTGTCATGTTTGAGGCAGAAGGAATGTATACAGATTAGTTCAGATCCACTACAGATCTAACAAAGAGGGCTTATGTGTAGAAATTACTGGGAAAAAGAGGCCATGTCAGCCCATGCTGAAATTAATGCCTGGGAAATTTCTTCAATTCACACAAATCACACGTCTGTACTCAGTGCTGTTTTCCTGAAGTCATGCTCTTTACACTCCTCCCATGCAGGTGAGAGAGTGAGAGAGGAAGCAAGGTGGGTGGCCAGGGGTCCATCTGGCATTGGGCTTTTACCCCAGCCCCTGAGCATCTGTGCTTCTGTCTTCCACAGTCCACCTTGGCCAGACCTACTTTCAGCCTGTACATCTTCCCACCATTTTATGAAATACACTCGATGGCCAAAGAGACTGGGGTTTCCCATCAGCTCAGCTTTTACAAACAAGAATGAGTGGGTTCAGAAAGTGCTTTCTCCAAGGACAGAATTTGCCTTGACTTGTTTTCTTGACTTCTATTAGTGTAGATAAAGCACACTATGGGGTGTGTAAGAATTAGATAAAATAACAGGATAGAACTGGCAACATATTTACATTTCCCTGAGCAAATGACAATTCTTGTTTCAATGTAGAAAATAAAGGGCTAACTAACAATAACTAATTATTGAAATGAATGACCTGTGCAGTAAGCTTACCAACATTCTAAGAGTCTCATCTCAAATGCTGGACCCACCACAGAGGAACTCCTTCCACTGGAGGAAGTGAGCAGAAAAGTTCAGCAGATTACTTGGCCAAGATCTCTAAGATGGGTAATTTTTTTCTGTCTGTGATTCTGAGAGAAAAAGTTGTTAATGGCATCCAGCTAGCTTTCTTTTAGAGTAGTTTCAGTGAGAAAGTGGCTGTGAGAGGCTGTGACCACTCCACTGTTCCTGTGGCATCTGTGAGTCCGGGGGAAGAGATCCAGAGCTATCCTGAGCTCGGTTCTCACAGTGGACCTCTAGTCCTTTATGGAAAGAGTTTTCTTGTCCACTTCCTTAATCTTGTTTATAGGGGATAACCGAATACACGAAAGTACTTAGAAAATTAGTGTTACCTGTGTCTGGCTTCATTAATGTCACTTTATACTGGTTGGTTGGTTGGTTGTTGGTGGTGGTGTCAGTGGTGGTGTGTGTGTGTGTGTGTGTGTGTGTGTGTGTGTGTGTGTGTGTGTACTGCCATATCTTTCTGAAAACACCAAAGAAATAAATAACAAGTAAAATATAAATATTTCTTATTGCTATCTTCAACATCTATGTAACTATTTTCTTATCTGGTGAGATTTTCCTTGCATTATCCAATGTAGTAGTAACTAACTACATATGATTATGATTATAATTAAATCAAATGTTTAATTTGGCTGTTTGTTTGGTTGGTTGGTTTTACATACATTAAAGTACTCAATAGCCTCATGTAGCTTGTAGAAACCATACTAAAAGTTGCATGTGTAAAAATTCCTATCAGTAGCAAAAATTCTCTAGTTGGTTATTGTAGACCTTTCAAAGCTGAACCTACTTGCTTTAAAAAGACATTCAGCTTGGGTTCTGGACCATAGTGGTCATGTGGCAGTGGTATGGCAGGACCCAGCTTACACTAACAAAGCTAGGATGGTCCATAGTCTCCTCCTAAGAGCATCAATAAGAATACTTGCATCTCCCTGAGGTCTGCACTTTAGTTTGAGCTCTGTATTGTCTACAGCAGCAGACTATGAGTGAACTTGAACATGGCCATCACCTTCAGGTGGGTGGTGCCTCAGGAACGAGGGCCTTTGTGTAGATTATCTGAGTTCTTCTCTCTCAGGCAATAATTCTCAACTCCATCTATGTATATTGTCAATTGCTGAGACAAACACTGCACAGAAGCAACTAAAAAGAGGCAAGATCTATTTCAGTGGCAGTTCCAGAGGATTTCTTCATCACAGAGGAAGGTGTGGAGAAGCACCTTTGTCCATGGCAAGAGAGCATGTATTCACCTCACAGCAGAGCAGGTCAGGGAGCAAGAAGCACAGTGAGGTGAGGGCTGAGAAAATTTTTCAAATGCTTGTCCCTAGTGGACTCCTTCTGTCAGAGAGACCCCCACTTCCTAAACATTACACACTCACACACACACACACACACCCCAAATTAGTACAGCCATCCAGGATCCCAACATTCAAAACATGAGCCTGTAGGTACAATTTCAAACCAAGCTAGAATACTGAAATGATCTAGAAAGTCTCTAATTCTACAGAAGCTTGGGACCCATTCCCAGAGAACTCGATCCATAGCTTTGTATGCAACCAAGATGTTTCAGAACACTCCTTCCTGCCTTTACCCAGCCTGCAGTGAAGCTGAGGACCAACACTCTGGGGCCTGTTCTTGCCCTGTTTTTCTCTCCCCAGTGTCTGGGCACCTGGGTCAGCCACAGGTAGACGGGGATAAGTGCTTACTGACCAGAGCAGTATCTGTGAATAAGCCACTTCCTCTCCCGAGAGTGCTGATCACCTATGGTCTTCAAATTCTTCCAGTCTGAAATACCAAGTTCTGTGTGATCTAAGAAAATAGAACTCTTTCTTCCCAAATTGTGGGAGAAAATCTATTTTCTCGTTTTATATCCTAACTTGTTCCTTTGCATTTTGTTTTCCTCAGACAGTCCTGAACCAGCTCTAACCATAACTCTGCTTGTTTAGAGACATGTTGGTTGGCAACTTCATAGAGTTTAGCTTATTTTAGAATGTCAGTGTGAATTTGCACTGGCTGTACCATCACCACTGGTGATGACTCTGAAAAGGTTCTACGTGGCCTCAGCTACTGTACATTGTAAACCACTTTTTTCCTTTCATTCAAACTTCTCAGGCTTTTTTCCCCTTTGTATAGTGACTGCAGTAGTTTCTAAAAGTGATCGGTGTAGTTACATAATGGCCACTATGGTGACAGTGACATTCATTCTAATCTGATAATGACTTGAGTTTCTCCTCTTGTCTTTTATTCTTAGAGCCTACCTCCTACTTCTTCTAATGGGCCCATGCTTCACAGCATTGTTAGAAGTGAAGTCCACCAGCTTGGCCTTGGCCCATCAGACAGTGATGCGATGTCGCCCTTCAAGGTGACAGTGTTTGTGACAGTAGGCAGAGGGGCAAGTGTGTTCACTGGCAAAGATAAGAAATGTGCGATCATTTGGTTTGTGGGTTTCATCACTGAAACTGCTTATGGCTTCAAATTGCCCATGAATCACTCTGTAAGTGCCTTAGAATAGAAAAGCGCTTGCCAGGATCACTTGACTCCAGCCCTACAAATATTTCACATCCTCCATGAATGCCAGGCTTTGCTTTTAACCCATCATTAAAAATCTAAGCCTCTTGCTTCAAAGACTCCTATCAGGGCCCCAGGGAAGCAGAGTCAGCCTGTGAACATGAGACCAAGGCCTCAGTAGCTCATCTGTAAATCACACTGGCCTTTCACCATTGCACAGCCAACTGACCTAAATGGAGACCCGAGAATGCTGCCCACCTTGGGCCTCACTTGAACAGTCACTTTGGTCTTAGAAACATTGGTCCATGAATGCCAATAAACATATATCCAAAGACATATAGGAACACTGATGCCCCAAAAAGTCATATACCCAGAGACATATATTTGAGGACATCAACGATGCCAAATAAACACATTCCCAGAGATAAGTATCCAAGAACACAGATGCTAAATAAATATAAGCCCAGAGACCTATCCAGAGAGGTCAAATGTGAAATTTTTTGACACTACAATGAAAGGGAAAATTTTAAACAGATAAAATGATCCCAATTTTATGGGAAGGAAGCTATGCCCACCACTATACCACCAACACAGGGAAAAAACATGTAGCCCAGGCTGGCCTCGAATTTGTGATCCTCCTGCCTCTGCCTGCTTCAGCAAATCCTACCAGTATGCACCACCACAACCAACAATGTCTTGATCTCAGAAGAGATGGCTCAGCAGTTAAGAGCACTGACTGTTCTTCCAGAGGATCTGAGTTTGATTCCCAGCATCCACATGGCAGCTGACAACTGTCTGTAATTCCAAGATCTGACACCCTTACAAGTTACACATGCAGGAAAAACACCAATTCACATAAAATAAAAATAAAATATTTTTTTAAAATGATCGCAATGGTAGGTAGTCATCTTTCACTTTCCACACAGGATGGGTTCTAAGGATCTCCAAAGATACCAAAACCTGTGAGTCATCTAGTCTCTGATAACAAACAGATCAGTGTTCCCATAAACCCATGCTGGTTCCCACACACTCAGCCTCAGTCTAGGTTATACTTACTCCCAGTGCAACCTACGTGCTATCAAAAAGCTGTTGTACTTATAGTTCCGGAAACAAGGACAAAGAGAGAACAGATACCCATTTGGTTTCACATGTGAGGTTCTCCAAATCTTTTCTACCTATGGCTGCCTGGTTTTGTAGAGAAGCAGAAGGCCAGTTTAGCACCTTCCAACATCATCATCACCAATGGAAAATCCATTATAGTTTTTCTTATAAAATCTCAAAAATTCAATTGTGTTTTATACTATTTCTTCATCTGGATAGAAGCATTTCAAGAGATCCACATCAGGTGAGAGCAATTACTTCAGGCATGAGACAGGATATAAGTCTAACACCTTCTACACCAGGCTGATCCCAGCTCTTCATATAAGACAGACCATGAGCCCCTTGTATAAAAAGAAGCTGTCTTTAGCCTTTGCTCCCAGCACCAGTGCTCAGTGGCTATCAGCAGAGAACTACCTGGAGAATTGTTTTGTAAACTCAAATGTCATATTTTTCTCCAAACTAGATTTATCTGAACCACTCTTGGATCCAGATTTTCATGCTCAGAGCATCTGTGTGTACTGATCTCCCTGAAATAGGAGCTTGGCTCATTCTGGACTGAGACATTGTCTGAATCACCTGGGGAGTTCTGGGTGGAGCAGAAATAGAATACAGGTATGTGGAGGGTGATTATATGCCCTATAAATAACAATAAAAAAAGCAGGACCCAGCATGGGGGGGCCATTCATTTAGAAGAGAGTCAAAAATGTCTGTCCTATCTGGGGATGCTGAGAAAGGTGGAGTACTCGAGGAGCATTCTGTGTTCATCAGCTCTAATACTGTTGTGTGCAAGTAGCTCCTGTATCTCGTGATTTTCAGCAACAGACTTGTTTTCTTTGGGTGCTAGCTGGGCTCTGGGGCTTTGAAGACTTAGTCTAGGTTTGTAACTGGTCCTGGATTTTCTCTGCATGCCCCTTCTCTTTGAGACCTGCAGATGCCTCTTGTCATGTTCTTATGACATAAGAAGTATATGATGTAAAAAAAAAAAAAAAAAAAAAACATACAGAGAACCTTGGGCCAGGCGTCCTTACATTACTATTTTTTTTGGTTGATGTGCCATTAACCAATTAAGTCCTCCTGTCTGAGTTCAACGTCAGGGTGGAGGAGTCCCCTGGCAACCACTGAAGGTCAGGAGAGAGACATGTAGGAGTCAGTCATCCACTCGTTAAGCACACAAGGACTCTGAGCTGATCAGCCTTTGTATAAAATCTTGAAATAGTGGGATTTTTTTAAAAAAGCAATTTCTCAATGTTCTTTTGGCTGTGTATCTGTGTACATCTCCAGTGTGGATTTTCTCAGCCTCAGGAGATGCCATTCTGTGCCCACAGGCTCTCCATACTCAGCCCTGAGAACCTGCTCTGAACTTATTCAACTCTGATTTTTTAAACTCCCTATGTTTAATATTTTACTCAGTACCCAAACCTTCTAGAAGCTAATCCTATAAGCTGTCACCACAAAAGGATCCCTTTGCTTGGCTTCTTTCTTCATGGGCCACACTTAGGTAGACATGTTCAATAGCCAGTCTATGTCCTAGATGTCCTGTGTAGGCAGTGAGAAGGCCCATCTTGTTTATGACTGAATCTGTAAGCCCAGTTTTGGTGACCTGCATATCACAGACCCATAATGAACTTTGCCCAGTGGAATAAATTTTCCAGGAAAGGATAACAAAGTTAAAGGCACATATTAGATTTTATGTGAAGCAAGGCATCCCTAGATCAAATATCCTATCAAAGGCTCCCCTCAGTTTCCCCTCTGTGAACTGCAGGTTCAGATAGGATGTTTCACATTATGGCTTTAGAATCTGCCTACTATTAAACCTTAAAGTCTAGTCACATCATAAAATCCTCAAAAACAATAGACAAGGTCTGTAGGACACATAAATGATACCTAACTGGAGTAAAATATGACAGGAATCTCACTGGAAATGAAATTTTATTTTCACTCACTTTCCATTGTCCTTCTCTCAGTAAGTAACTGGGGAGCTAGTTAGAGTCAGCATCAGGTTATCATACTACTCAGAGATTGAGAGAAGGAAGAGAATTTAAGATCTGAAGGAGGCCCAAAACTAACCCAAGCTCTGTTTCCAGTCACCCAGAAGGCAACAGGTGCCTTGATCATCATCTGTGGCTGTGAGATAAGACCACATTGTGTGCGGTGCTCACTGCTCTATTCTATGGCTTGGGACATACATGGAATCAAGAACACTCAGCGGTAGATAGAGTATATTTCGGCTGCAGCTGGCATGACACACATTTTACAAACTAAAACATAAGCCCTACATCCAACTCTAGGTATCTTTTCCAAATAGGTAAGACCTGGACAAAGTCATGACTGCAACGAGACAAGGAACATATACAGGAATTAATATTCTGATAATTGAGGATGGTGGGAAGCAAGTTAAGTGAGCCTCTGTTCAAGATGAATAATGATGCTACTCATCAGTAACCAGATGTGCATCTCAGAGAAGAGGCTGGAGGAGCTAGTAAACTCACTTGCAGAGTACATAGGGCTTCAAAATTCTAGGCATGAATACAGAGGAAATTCTGCAGGCAGGTGCCAAGGGCTCAGCTTAGTACTTCTGGGAGGCCAGTGGGGAAGACAGTAGTCTCCAAGCAATAACTTTGGAAGTGGGGTCTCAGACCCTCTTGGCCCTGAAAAATTATCTGATTCAGAGACTGCCGGTGAGTCATTAATAAGATTCTTTGTATTTGAGAAGGGGTTAATGGCTAGAACATATAAGGAACTCAAAAGTTACTCAACAAAACAAAACTAAATAAAGCCAAATAACTTCTAGGCAGTAGACCTAGATGGAGAGTTCAGAAGAAGTCAAACAGTCAATGATCTTACAGGGAAGTTCAAATCACTCAGCCAGCATCAGAACGAGATTCTCCTGCCCTTAGTGAGAACAAATACTATCAAAACACAAATGTAAACCACTTCCTGAGAGGGTGTAGTGAGCAGGGCACACTTACAAGCAAGCTGTTTGTGGGACTGTGAATTAGAACTGTGGAAATCAGTGTACAGATTCTCAACAAACACTAAAAATATACCAGCACATTATTTATCAGTCTTTCTAGTTTGGGATGTTCAAAGGAAATAGGGTCAGCATGTGAGGTTTGTCTGGGTTCAGGGCCACACTCTCCATAGCAAGCAAGGCATGAAAACAGCCTAAGTGACCATCCACTGAAGATTGCTTAAGGAAATGTGGCGCATGAGCATGGTGGAATATTTTCCACCAAAGCAAAGAATGAAGTCTTGTTTGCAAGAACAGGGATGGATCTGGAGATCATCATTGTGCCAAGTGACATAAGCCAGGCCCAGAAAGACAAGTATCACATGATCTCACCCATATGTGAGACAGTGAGACAGAAGAAAGCTCATCTCATAGATGCTAAGAGTGAAATGTAGTTCAAAAACTGGTTAACTAAGGGTGAATGGAGAGAGCTGAGGAAGTTTCATCAATGGGAACAGAGAGCCATAAAAGAAATTCTGGGATGTAATTGTAATTGAGAAAAAGGTACATACAGATGGTTTACAAAGGCTAGGAAAAGTCAGGATATTATCACTGAAAAGGATATTTGAATAGACAGATAAGTTTACTCTTATTTGAGTATTGAATAAGATTCATGTATTTAAAACATTGTAATGGCACCCATTAATGTGTTCAGTCTCTCTTGTAATGTATCAACATAGAAGTTGTATAGAATGGACGCAAAATCCACTGTGGATCAGAATGGTTATGAATCTTTCCAGAAAGTTTTTATTCAAATTGCAAAGAGTTCTAACTCCCACAGAACAAACTGTAAAGTGGACCTTCAGCAGACCCTTGGGGGCATAGAGTGAGATGAAAAGGTCATGGACACTGAGTTGTTTATATATATATAAATAATTTACATATATAAATTATTTGATGATTTTACATCATGCACCCCATCAAACTCAGTTACCAGACCTCTCAGATTCATATCCACTCTTATGGTTTTCACATTTACAAAAATGCCCATTCATGCTGCTCATTTACTTACTGGAGCATAATTGAACTCCCTGTGGCCAAACTCTTAAAGAAAACAAGTCTTTCCTCACCCACACCCCTGCCAGAGTCCATCAATGCAGAAGTGAGGCACTGTGTCATTTAGCTATGTTCTAGTCTTGAGCTCTTGTGTACAATGATCTCTCTCTCTCTCTTCCACTAAATGAGTGAGTATATCCCCTGCTTCTCTTTCTGGGGTTGTGAGACCTCGCTCAGGAGGATATTCCCCAAATCCATCCATTTGCCTGCAAATTTTAGGATATCATTTTTTTTTTCTTACTGCTGAGTAGTAGTCCATTGTGTAGATGTACCACAGTTTGTTAATCCATTCTTCAGTTGAGGGGCATCTAGGTTGTTTCCAGGTTCTTACTATTATGAATAATACTGCTATGAACATAGTTGAGCTAATGCTTTTGGGGTGCAAATGTACATCTTTGGGGTATATGCCTAAAAGTGGTATTAGAGAGATTGATTCCCAGTTTTCTAAGAAACCGTCATACTGCATTTCAGAGTGGCTGAACAAGCTTACACTTCCACCAACAATGGAAGAGTGTTTCCCTTGCTCCATATCATCTCCAGCATAGGCTGTCATCTGTGTTTATAATCTTAGCCATTCTGACAGGTGTAAGGTGGTATCTCAAAGTTATTTTAATTTACATTTCTCTGATGGCTAAAGATATTGAGCACTTTTTCATGTGCCTTTCAGCCATTTGTAATTCTTTTGCTGAGAATTCCCTTTTTATTTCTGAACTCCATTTTTAAATTGGATTATTCAAGGTTTTGGGCTCTCGTTTCTTGAGTTCTCTATATATTTTAGAGATCAACCCTCTGTCATTTGTAGGGTTGGTAAAAATCTTTTCCCATTCTATAGGCTGTCATTTTGTCTTATTGACTGTATCCTTGGCCTTACAGAAGCTTCTCCATTTCAGGAGGTCCCAGGACACCCAGTTCTTACAGTGTCAGAGACTGACAGTGTCCCCATCTACTTTAATGCCATTCTATTTCTAGTATTTTTATTCAGGCTGTCATTACTAGATGTCCCCCATACTCATATTCTGGTAGCTCAGACCTACAATTGTAGCAAGGTTGAAAGGCAGAGACTGTAATAAAAAAATAAAAGATCATGTGGGCAAAAATTCACTATGGATCCATACCACTATCACCGGTGTCCTGAGTAAATGCCAGCTCAGTCCTACACGTATGGGTTCCCTCTATCATCCATGCTTTTCTAAAATATGACATGGAGAGGAGACTCACCAGATACAACCTTGACTTCCCAACCCCCAAAATATTCATTATACATGCCTTTTCTAAATTAAACTGTTTTCACCATATAAAAGACAATGGTCATTGGTGGTTGTTTTATTGTTTTAACATCCAACATAGCAAAATATATGTTCAATGCCCTGTGTCTTTTTTATTTTATCAAGAGCAGTTGATTAGGGGAGAGACTGGAGCACAGGAGCCCATGACTCCTTTTCCTGCAAGTATTCTTGGTGTTGGGCTTCCCCCAGCACTTCCTCCAGGCTTCACAACATAGCAGCTGAACTTTTAAAAACTGGGGCTGCTTCTGACAGTGGAACAAGAGTTTATGCCTGGTGCATGAACTGGCTTCTTGGAGCCCATTCCCTACAGCCTTGATGCTGGGAGGAGGGACTTGGTCTTAACTCACCTGGATAGGGGAGTAAGTGGGGAAGCTGGGTGAGGGCTGGGAAGAAAGAAGGGAGGGGGAACAGTGGTGGGTATATTTTTTTTTAAATTTTAACTAAAAATGTTTTTTAAAAATTGTGCTTCCTTGGGGAGATCACCATGCCAACCATGGTCTCCTATTCTCTCACAGTGCTCCCAGCAACACTGTGCATGTGCAGAAGTCTGTCACCTCAAGATCCTGTCCATGGCACCCTCACAGGTTCCCCGCAATGAGGCTGAGAATGAAGAGGTCACCTTGCTAGTTTCCTTAAGTAAGAAAGATGCATTTACCAAGTCACTAAACTGACACTGAAATGTGTCCCTGCAGCAGCAACTTCTTTCTGAGGGGCACATAACCACCAGGTCCATGTCACATCTGCCTCCCCTTTGACACTTCACCCTGTGTAGTTTCTCTTCTACATAGCCCTGAAGCTTGAGCACAGTGCAAACTCAGTGTACTTAATGTGGCATTTGCCAAGTTATAGAATTCAGATGTGTGTGCCTAAGAAAGTCTCTTGATTGAGAGAAATGCAAAATAAGCCTCTAGCTTACATAAAGCATGTCAAGAGCAGGTGAGTTAGGACAATTTGGTCTGAATGAGGATTATGAGAAGGTTAAGGTTTTTGCAAAAAAGATGTCAAAAAGATAAGCACAGATCGTTTAGAATGAGATTTATGGACACAGATCTCTTCATAGTATGGGAAGAGGAAAAAAGCAGATGCCATGTATGTTTGTCAAGACAAGGAAAAAGTGGATCATTGTAAAATAGGATGATGAATGAGGCCTGCTTGTTCAGACTCTCAGAGTCTCGCATCCTCAGGGAGAAAGATGCTATTTCCCTCTGTGTGGTCAGGAAACTCTTCATCAATGGCTGTACTTGCTTCAGGGGAGAAAGCCTGAGGGGAGACAGGGCCAGTGCTCAGAAGCCAGAACTTTTACATTTTCTTCCTGTTGTTAACTCTCAGTATGAAGACTAAGGTCATCTTCATTTAGTGGATACTAAGAAGTAACAGATACCCCCAAAGCTGGGGAACTCAAAGACCCTGGAATCCATACCAGTTAACAAGAGTTTTTCAAGGTAGAATCCAGGTACTTCAACTTCTGCAGTTTATTGGTTTTTTTTTTAACTTTTTTTTTAAAAAAAAAAAAATACTTCCACTTTCTTCATGGCAGTTATTCCTTGATCTTATTCTCCTGGGAAGTAGCTCATTTTACTTTTTTTTTTTTTTTTACATGCTTACTTGATCATTAAGTGGTATTGTGTAAAGCCATAATGCTGATGGTTGGGGTATTCCTGCATTCTACCTCACCCTGAGATTTGTGTGTAGGTGTATTTGTATGTGTAAAAGTGAGTGTATGAGGGAGTAGATATGTGTGAGTGTGTATAAGTGAGTGTGTGTGTTGTAAGGGTATATGTGTGAGGGTGTGTGTGAATGAGCATTGTGTGAGGGTGTGTGTGTGTGTATGTGTGTGTGTATAAGAAAGAGAATAGCAACTAACAAGGTCACATAGGGAAAGAAGATAATTTACTTAGAAACAAACTTGTTTATTCTTAAACATACCTTTTCCTCAGAGTCAGCAAAAGTCAGCCCATTGTTCCCATGAAACTGAGTTTGCATTTATAGTACAAATTAGACAATGAGTTCTAGTTCAAGTATGTCCTTAAAGAGACTATAAATCCACCCTCTTGACTATAGAATGCTGGAGGCCACATTGATGTGAAGATGTCTGTTGCACTAGAAAGTTAAGTCAAGTGGGAAATCTCAAGATGGAGCCAGTGGGGACATTTAATCAGGGATCCCTGACTCATCTTGTGGGCACTCTTTCCACAATAAAGCTTGGCTTATGGTGGGTTAATAATTAGATAGTTCTTGTGTATAGTTCAAGTGAAGGCCACTAGCTATGACTTCAGTTTGGCTGGGGTTTCCCTGTAATCCATTTAGCAAATTAAAGAGATGACTCTGATTGGTGCCATTATCTCCTATTCTCTTTGCGGGTGAACCACTTAACCTGTGCTTAATTGAAAGAGATAGAGAGGGTACAGTAACAAATACAATCAAAAGGAAGGGGCAATAGGATCCACGGGCCAAACAAATGATCGGTGCTGAGCTAACAATAGCAGATTAGAGGTGAGATCAATTAATTAGAAGCTATTGTAGGCGTTGGGTGGTTGCCAAGGTTTCTAATAGCCAAGCCTTAGTGCCAGATCTGTTTAGGGGGATTTTAATGGTTGGAAGTTGATGTAGTTATTTCAATAATTACTTACTTTTATAATTACTTCATTAGAATACTAAATATATTACTTCAACAAGGAGGATCTTTATCCCACATACTTTTAACCATATTGGAAAGCTACATCCTTCCACAGAGCCTTCTCCTGTTTGTAAGAGGCAGTGGTCTAGAAATGGCGGTGCTCAGTGACTGTTCACAATCACGCGTTAATCACCTAGGCCCTGAGTGTTCAGAAGACCAAGTGTAAAGAGGAACTTTCTTTGGAGTAGGTATGATACAAGGGAATTTCAGTACAGTTCTGTAAGGTTTGGGAATGACAACTATGCATGAGACTCAGTGTAAGAGGGGAAGAAATGTCATTCTAGTTATTTAAAAAGAGAAAGAGACTCGGGAACGTGGAACCATTTTTACGTCCCCTCTGGGCTCCTTCCTGATCTTTGCAGTGCTCACCACCATCCCGGGGGCTGTTCCTCTGTCTGCAGTACCGCATTGTCCTTTTCTTACGCGCTATGTGACCAACCATCTCTTCCTTCAGAGCTTTCTACCTACTTTCTTTGTGTAATTTTAATTCTCATGAACAGCCTTGTTTAACTGGCTGGCTGTTCTATTAGGAATCAAACTCCAGGCCGTTCCAGAGCTTAGCAAGCCCTGTGCTGAGCCCATGCACCCTCAATTGCTCCTAGCAGGTTCTTACCCCCTGTAATATTTGTTTTTCCATTTCTAGTACTACTTTTGCTTTAAAACGCAAAATGTTTACTCAATGTGGGACTTGCTTATTCCTTCACACAGTAACATGAGAAGTCTGACTTTGGATCTGGCTATTCTTCCTCATGAATCCCAAATGCCTTAACCAATGCCTTGAACACAGACTTGGCAAGGATTCACTTTGTGAAGTTGATGCTGACCAAATGTGGGTGAGAGGAATGCAACAGGCCCCTGGACTTGAGATTTGATGACACCTCCATAGTGAGGAAATACTTGTTGGCATCCTCAGAGACATCCTGAAAGTGTAGCTACACTTGCCTGTGAGAATTTCTTCCTCAGCCTTGGAGACTCCACGAAGGCTTCTCAACCAGGAAGGACAATCTAGCCAAAGCAGTACTTAAATTTTCAACTTCTCTAAAGTGTGGGGGGCTGAAGTGGAGGTTGGGAAAACTCATCTACCCTGGAAGGTTGGTCTTGACAAGAAAGACAGTGTCACTCCATTCTAAATGGACCAGCCACCACCTAGCTGGTTACTGCTGTCACGTCCTGTGTAAGTCATCTAGCCGTGCCTCCTGTTTGCTTCACTCTGTATGATGCTTCAGGCCTGTCTATTCAGCAGTACTCTAAAGCAAACCAGACACTGGCAAATATATCTTCAGGAGGCTTTGTTTCTGTGAATATCAAAGCAGTGCTCTGCTCTTGACCAACAAGCATCATCACTGGACTGGAGGCAAGGATGGAAACTCTTGAGCATAGCAACTCAGCATGGGCCACCATCCCAGAGCTGTGAAGGTTAAAAAACATGAATTGACTTTTTTCAATATTTTGGGTCTGACCCAAATGGAACTTTTTTGGTTTCTCTGCATGTTAACTCAGGTGCCTTGTCAGCCAGATAGGAGGCCACATAATTGCTGACATTATCATGCATTATCTGGCACCTTAAGTTGCTCACTACAGTCTGAGAATGTGTATTTAATGGTAATAAAATCCATGTGACCTCTCTAAGTCAAACTCACTTTATTCCTGACATACATTATGAAGAAACAGAACTTTTAAGATATGGTGCAGTAAGGTCAGCTGGTATGTGGCCATGGCCTTGGGCTGGGCTATCCCATCATCAGAATTGGTGCAGACATGATTGAAGAGCTAGCATATTTGTTCCTGGGGGGCAGGTAAGGTGGGGATGGGTGCTGGTGAGTCTGATCTCCTTCCGGGTATGTAATAGACGGTGCAGCCTTCTCCCAGCCTAATTGCCTTTATTAGCACACAGATAGCAATGACAGAAGTTGACAAATGCCACATCTAAGATGAGCTCTCAATAGACTGTAACTTTGCTTTTCCTCCTCATCCCCCTTCTTGTCATTTGCTTTGATGAATAAGCTCCATTCTTCATACTGGGGAAGCTTGTGTGATAATTGAGAGTGACCTTAAGCCATTTCAGTAGCCTGAAGTTTCTGTTCATCCTGCCTGGCTTAGCCCCAAGGTCACAACGTGTAGTCCCACAGCTGCTTAACCCCAAATAATCACAGAAAGGCTTATATTAATTACAAGCTCAGACTTATTACTTGACAGCCCTTTCAACTTAACTCAACCCATTTTCATTAATCTTTGTACTGCCACATGGCTTGTGGCTTACCTGTGTTTTTATACATCTTGCTTCCTTGGGGGGCAGCTCATAGTGACTCTTTCTGACTCCACCCTCTTCCCCTTTATCTATGCTTGGATTTCCCACCTGCCTTTATAATGGCTTGTCATAGGCCAAAATGGCCTCTTTATTAACCAATGATATTCACAGCATACAGAAAGACATCCCACATCACATACCTACTGAGGAAATTAACACTGCAGAGAATCCCAGTGTTCCAAACACAGAACCTTTAGATTAGACCTTCTCAATAAGCCTTTGGATAAACACAGCCAGCTCAGCACCTTGTTTACAGAGGACAAGCAAAGAT
The DNA here is from genome assembly GCA_004025045.1 of Sigmodon hispidus. Classification (NCBI taxonomy): domain Eukaryota; kingdom Metazoa; phylum Chordata; class Mammalia; order Rodentia; family Cricetidae; genus Sigmodon; species Sigmodon hispidus. Next base: position 76,557 of record PVIH01004885.1, on the reverse strand, counting down.
TCTTCTAGATTCCTGGCCTGAAAAATGGTGACATAAAAACAGATACTGTTTTAGGCCACTGCAATTTGATTTTATTGTGCTATGTTAATGGCAAAGTTATCTAAGCAGTTCTATAAAACATGAGTTCCCTGACACTTGTAAATCCATACAGGACAAAAAAAAAGAGAGAGAGAAGGTCCTCAGGAGGCTTGATAGACACAGATGTGCACTTAGGAACATTCAGGAGTACAGGTCATATTTGACAAGTATAGACACACACACACACACACACACACACAAACGCACGCACGCACGCACGCACACGCACATGCACATGCACGCGCACGCACACACACTAGTGGTCCATGCCAAGAGCAGCTTGTGAGACAGGCTCAAAGAGTTCATTCATCGTGATTTTATCCGCACCATCCCTCTGGTTTAGCACTGCATCCAGAGAGCCCTGGTAGGTGACTGACAACCCCATCACCTCAGTGTTCACAGCTAAGAGTAATCATCAAATTAAGCACTGAAGTAAGGTGATGGCTTATGAGCATTTGACCTGTGCTGGGGATGAGTTCTGAGCATCTCTGCTTAGGAAAGGGTGTGAATTAACAAAGCTGAATTGGAAAAATGAAGTGGGAAAAAATAGAAGCCTGGTCAGACTCCCAGACCCCAGGGAAAATCCAGGGCTTACTTGCATTAACAAGAAGTGTGAGTGGGACATAAGAAGAGACAGAATGTAAAGATAGTAGGACCTGTAGCTGTAGGATGCCACTCAGGGGGTGTAGTTGAGGACATACACTTCTATTATGGTGGAGAAGGTCAGGTGGAGGGGCTTTGGGATGCCCTAGTCATCTTGGTAAGAAGTGCAAGAGCTCACACCAAATTACTGAGAAAGGGTAACATTTAAGAAAGTCTTTAGGTGACATTCCAGGCTAAATAAGAGATGGGAGTCAGTATGAGTACTCCTTCGTACAGATGATACCTCCAGGGTTGGAGAGGTGTTCACTGGGCCAACCTGAATGACAGAGCCAAAGGAAGAAGCCATATCATAGAAGCTAAGCTCCACTTCAGACAGTTGGCATGAAATTGGCTTTTTCTTTCTTCATTCTATCAGTATGACCACCAAGGGAACAAAAACACACAACATCCTTTACAGAAATCTCTGTTGTCCTGTAGCCTCAGTCCAAAGTTCTGCCACCATACACTATCATGAAGGACTTTCTGGATATCTTTATGATTATTGCCTCTACTTCCCCTCTGTGTATAGATAACAGACAATTGATGTTATGATGATACCTATGAGCTACAGAAATCTACAACTCCCAGAAGCCTAGGGAGGTTGGTATCTGTAATTTCACAAGAGTAGATTGAAACTCAAAGAGATAACTCCACAGTAGCGAGTGCCCCTGCACTTCACTACTTTCCTTAAGCCTATATTTTTACTTCAATGCATTTGTTTTATAAGAATACACCCATTACTTGTGATGTCCTCACTCTGTTCAGAGAAAATCAGAGAAATACATGGCAGAGAGAACGCTTCCTCCTAGCTGTAATTAGGTGCAGATAAAGAGTTTGATTCCCGCTGTATGACTTGGAGCTGTCGTTTGTTTTTGTGACTCTGAACACTAACTCAAGTCCCTCCAGACACACAGGTTTCCTTTAGATGGGTGAGTACACCATTAGAAAGTATGTCGTCTAAGGGAGGTTATCCCATGGTGCTGCTTACCTGTATCTGTGGGCATCCCATACTCCAAAGAAAACACATTTACCCTCCTTTCTGTCCATAGTTCTACTCTCACATAAGACTGAGTCACATCTCTCCCTGTGTGATCACTTATGGAGAAAAAAAAAAAAGCTAAGTTTTTGGAATAAGCAATTTGGTCCCTCAAGCCAGAGCTGAGGTCATTATGAGGGCAGGAAGAAGAACAGTGCATCTCATAACTACTCCATCCTTTGAATCTGTCCCACATGGAAAGGACATCCTCCATCTCTCTTTCTTCAGTGAAGCAACCTTCCCCAGCTTCCAGAGTCACTGGCAAATTCTAACTTATTTTGTATGCATTTCAAAGAATTCAAAGGATCTTCTTTGTCTAATGATTAAATGCATGAAAAGCCTTTGTAAATTGAAAAGTGTTCCACTTAAATACACTGTCTTGCATATTGCATAGTTTCCACTTGTCAGTCGTTTAAAAAGCTATATCCTGGAGGGAACAAACTTAAGAAATGATTGCATCTTACGAAACAATCTCTTCTGTTTTCTTTGTCTCCCACTTGTTAGCCATATTCACCATAGCTGGACAAAGCAGATCTTAAACGCTCAGACAGGGATCACAGGATCACAACGTTAATTTAGCATTCCTTAAAAAGTGTGCATGAGAGAAATTTTCTATCTTTTCCACATGCCTGGTAGATTCTTTAAGGTAAAATCCACATTTCACAGAAGTGAATTATTTAGTGTGCCCATATAGAGAAAAGTAGCAAGTTCAATATTAAAAGGACATATCGATTCTAGCATGAAACTGCCACTGAAACTCAACCCACAAGTACTACAGATCAAGCAGCAGGACGCAGGACATTTTGCTTGTATTGTAATCTGCCTACGGAAAGAAAGATGAAAGGTGTGTGTGTGTGTGTGTGTGTGTGTGTGTGTGTGTGTTAAAAAAACAAACATTTAAAAAAATCTAGGAACACAAGGAAGCAGGGCAAGAAGCTTTGGGACTGAGTTCATGCGCATGCTCAGACCAGAAGACTGTTTCCTGCTCCCTCCCTCCCTAACCAGTTAGGTCGGGTTGGGAACTATGGAGCACTTTCAGCCAAAGCCGGAGCAGTATGATTAAAGCACTGTGTTGTAAGGTGTTTTGCCACAAAGTGTTTTCTGGGTTTTTGCTGTCAATCAGACAAGATTCAGCCACACTGGTCCCATACCCTTGAGTCTGAAGTTGGAGTCAAGCCAGTCGTGAATCTTACTCATTTGGACCATGACGGCCTGGACACAGATAGGTTTTCCTCACTGGAAATGCTTCTTAGCCTGAAGCAGATCTCTCTGTGACAGAAGGGATAAAGAAGCAGGACCATCTCAGAGGGAATCCATCATCCTGCTACTGTTCTCTGCTCTCTTTTGCCTCTTGTACCCCTAACACTAAGAATTCTGTCTCAGACAGAAACTTGAGGCATGGTCTTTACCCCAGTTTTTCCTGTTCTTTACCCTCTCCCCTTTTTGTCTGAAGTTTCCCATCTAATGACCATTTCCAGTAGGCAGAGGTCAAGAATGGTGATGATTCCTGCCCCTGGTACTTTGCCTGTGTTTGAAGAGCTTAACTTCTGGAATGATCATTCCAAGAATCATTGGTGGCAGTCACTGCTCTTCCACCACTGAAGCAGTGCACTACAACGTACAAAGCACATAGCTGCATGATCAGCAGAGGGGCGGGCGCTTTGAATGCTCTGTGTCTGGGAGGAGAAATCTTGACTTAGGGCCAGTGTTCAGCTATTACACCAGCTTCATTCCTGGGTCAACAGTGAAGCCCAAGTTAGGATTCCTAGTGCACCTGATATTATTTTCTCAATAAAGGCCTCTCACTCGGAAATAAAATAAATATATATAACAAATTGAATAGTGACAGACACTTGTTACCTGCTCAGGGAAACTGGCTGCATGAACGTTAGCGCTCCAGCAGACAATTCCCATGCACCTGCTTCACTTGCTCCTTGAAGTCACAGCATGACATTTATGAAAGGATGCACATCCCAAATTATGTCCCTAGCTCTTTTTTTTTTTTTTTACTTTCTATTTTGAGAAGAGTCTAAGTTGCCTAGGCTGGCCTTGAACTCACTCTGTAGCCCAGGCTAAGTTTGTCTGCTGGTAGTTTTATTGTGAGCTATTTACTGTTGTTTGACAAGCCCCAGCTGTAGGGAGTTTTGGGTCAGTAGCTTGGCTTGCTCTCATTTATTAAACCTCCCCCAAAAAAGGCTCTGCCTCTATTGCACATCTACTTAGAGCGATTTCACTGAACTTCATTAAGGTTGAAGAATTGCACTTTTCCTTCACCCCTTTCTTCCTCATACTTATTTGCTTTACAACTCAAGAGATAATTGCTCTATTAACAAATGTTTATAGCATAATAAAGGGGTGGGAAGGAGCTGGAAATGGTCTTTCTCTCTGGAGCATTCTTTTCTGCTTCTGAGAAGCACTGCAGAGGCATGGCCTGAGCCATAAATAATATGTTGGAAATAAACCAAAGATTCATTTTTTTAGCCACTAATAAACAATTCTTTGCAAAAAGACTCCAAGGCGCTGTGAGGAAGAAAATATCAGGAATTCCTAGTGGCCAAAAGAATGTCACCACAATTCTTAGCTGGGAGAAAAGCCTTGGTCACACTGGAAGCCAAGAAAAAGTTCTACAGGTTCTCTGTGACCTACAAAATGCCCCTACCTATTCTTGGTTTTGCAGCAAGCTCCTCAATTCTTTAGGCTGACAAAACGTGGGGCTATTCAGTGAAAAGCCTGCTTTAAAGGTGATTTCTAGGCTTCCTTTTTACCTGCAAAAGTGACTGCTTGAGACATAGAGGGTTTAAGGAAATAACTGGGTTAAAGGGGCCTCTATGGTAGGTCCCAGTGCAGTATTGTATGTAGCTGAATAAGAAATGAAGTGAGTACAGGCCTACATAGGAGAGAGACTATGTAAAGACACCCTAGGCTGATCTCTAATCCTGAGGAGCTAGCCTTAGAAGAAGTCTCACCAACACCTTCATGGCACACTAGCCTTATACTGTGAGAGTTCCCAGACTCTAGTTCAACCACAGCACTCTAGCACACTGAACACAAGGCACATGCCCTCAGCATTGAGAAGAGTCACTTCCTGCTCAGATGTGACCCTTCTCAATGTGGTGGCATGTTCCCTCTTGGAAGCCTTTCCTCTCTCTAGGAAATGTTTCTCTAGTATTGGAGGAGCAGTTATGTATCTGCTGAGCAGACCCTCATCCTCACTCCCCTTCTCCTGCCCACCCCCAACCCTGTGACCCAGTGGTCATGCTTTCTTTTCAAATTATATGTGAAATTCTATGCTATCACTGACATGCTAACCTGCTTCCTGCTTCTGACCTCCAAGTTTGTCATAGCTCACTTCCACAGAACTGGAACGATGGCTGTGGTGTCACTGGTAAAAAGACGGTCTGCTCAACTATGAATCATCTATATTACATTTAGGCAAATGTCCCTTTAGAATCACTATTTTCCCTCCTGAGAAATATGGAATTGAAATATGAGCAAAATTGTCTCTCTGATCCCTCCAGCATGATCATGCAATGACCCTAATCTATCTGCCCAATAGAGTGGCCCAAGTACACAAAGAGGGATGCAGAGCTTGCTCTGCCCTAGCCTCGAAGGCCCAGCATATCCGTGAAGGTGGGTAGAACTTCAGATAGAGCACTGTGTTCTCTACAACGCAGCGCCAAGAGCAGCATCGTGCTCCTCCACCAGCCCAGCACCTACAGCTGAAAACAGAGCTCTGCATTCGAATTTTGAAGTGTGTCAAAATGCTTGACCCAATCTTAACTTCAGGGAGATGTGTAGAAATGCTGGAAGCAGATGTTTATTTACTTAGCGCACAGAGCTTGTTTGCCTGGGCTGGAAGTCATGCAGTCCGGACTGGAGGATAACTACAGAAGCCTCTGAGGTTGTGAGACTGGGCTTCACCTGCCAGTCGGGGCTGCGGAATCGCTATAGCAACAGAACATAAATCAAGGAAATGGCCCCTTTTGTAAGTTGGTTAATACGCACAACATGCTCCTTTAGAAAAGCCCACCATTCTTTCAATAGAGTGTGATTGAAAGTCAGCCTTTTCTTCAGACACATTCTCATTCACATCTAGTAGCAGCTTGTATGGCCATCCACGGGCTAATTTATTACCCTTTAAAGATCCGGCAGAGAAAAGACGGCTCTCGGAACAATGTTTACATTCAGAGGCGCAAGCTCAGGACCACAAAAGAGCATCCTTTTGTCCCAAATTTGGAATATTAATCTTTAAGCAAAGATTTTAACTTTCCCCCTCCCATGGGCTTTTACTCTTCTCCTACTCGCTAAAATTTTACCAGTTTAGTCTGACATTGTTTCAAGTACGTGAGAACGAGGATTCCCCGCTTTGTGTTCTCAAACCTTGATAGGAATGAATTGTTTTTCTCAATCCCCAGCTCATTGCTTGGAGGATGCTCTGCTTTGACCGCGCTGATAGAGAAGTCAGGGCTCTGGTCCAGAGTGGGAGAATCTGAGTAATTAACAAAAATCCCAGGGTGTTTGTCACTGTAATGCTGGGGGTCAGGGTCATCTAATGGTGAGCTGTCCCTCATTCCACCAAGATGTGATTTGGAAATGCATTCACGAAACACCCCATCGTGAGCGACACCCCCCACACAAGCCTTCAAGCACAAAGCCAAAATGGGGCACAGTCAGCACTTCTTTCAAGTGGACAGGGTAGGTCACTCAGAGAATGACAAGCCTCTCTCAAGGAGCGAACCAGAGCTGTGGCCAGTCTTCTTCTAGGGAGAAAAGAAAAGAGGGGAAAACTATAGAAACAAAAGCTTTGTAGTTCTGTTTTGTTTTTAAGGAGATTGTGAGATGAAGGAGTTTTGAAGCAAGAGTGAACATGCGCTGCTCCATGACGCTTTGTTTCTCAGATGCAAGCTGGAAGGAGACAGGATTAGTGACCTCTTCCCTTTAACCTCCCTAGCTCCTCAGAAGCCCAGGTCTTCAGAAGCAGCCCTTCCAGGAGCTGCCTTTCCTTTGAGGTGGACACCTGTTCCCACTGACAGGGAAACACTGGAGAAACCTGAGTTGCTTTCAAGATGAAGGTACCTGAGAGTGCCCTTTTAAGATGCTGGCACCCTACAAGTGATAGAGGACTGATCTCTAAAGTATATAAAGAGCTCAAGAATTTAGAGCCCAATACCTTGAATAACCCAATCAAAAAATGGTGTTCAGATCTAAAAAGGGAATTCTCAGCAGAGGAATTACCAATGGCTGAAAGGCACCTGAAAAAGTGCTCTTCATCTTTAGCCATCAGAGAAATGCAAATCAAAACAACTTTGAGATACCACCTAACACCTGTTAGATTGGCTAAGATAAAAGGCACAGATGACAGCCTATGCTGGAGAGGATGCGGAACAAGGGGAACACTCCTCCATTGTTGGTGGGTGTGTAAGCTTGTTCAGCCACTTTGGAATGCAATATGGAGGTTTCTCAGAAAATTGAGTATCAATCTTTCCAAGGACCCAGCAATACCACTTCTGGGTATATACCCTAAAGAGGCACATTCACACTCCAAAGGTATTAGCTCAGCTATGTTCATAGCAGCATTATTTGTAATAGCAAGAACCTGGAAACAACTTAGATGTCCCTCAACTGAAGAATGGATTAACAAACTGTGGTACATCTACACAATGGAATACTACTCAGCAGTAAGAAAAAATGATATCCTCAAATTCGCAGGCAAGTGGATGGATTTGGAGAATATCCTCCTGAGCAAGGTATCACAATCTCAGAGAGATAAGCAGGGGACGTACTCACTCACTAGTGGTCTCTAAACAAACAAACAAGAAAAAAAGCCAAACATGCCCAAGCGGCAAACCACAACCACTGAACAGCCTGGGATCAGAAGCACCCTGGACTGACCCTTCGAACCCCATTCCAACTATAGGAACACCAGACTCACTCTTGAGGGAGGGGGGACAAAACTGGATTTGGCCAGGAGTGGAGACTGATCCAAGCATTATTGGGTCAGTGGGACCATAGGACTGTCTGCTCCCTGCCCAGGGAGGGGATGGGGAGTTGTGGAGAAGAAAAATGACAAGATGTGGTGGGAGGGGAAAGGGACCTTGAATAAGGATATACAGGGATGGGAAAAAAAATTTCAGAGGGAAAGCTGAACACAAAGTAAATATATGTGTAGCAATCGTATTTGCATTACCACCATTGATAAGCCATGCTTATGATTCGTATCCTCTTTATAGTTATTGTTAATTTTTCCTCATTTTAAATTCATTTTACTGTTTTTTTGTTAAATACAAATTAAAGAAGGAAGGAAAAAAAAAGATGCTGGCACCTAAGAGCGCCCTTTTAAGATGCTGGTACCTGAGAGTGTCCTTTTAAGTGCTACTGTCCTAGGAGGAACACAGTTAAGATTGGCTACTTAACTGTTGCTAGCACCAACCAGAAACTATCTGGACTCTGAATAGTCCCCACAAATGTGATGTACACTAAGCACTGTGTCTGAAGTCGCCCCATGGTGATGTTGATAATGCTGATTGTGACAGAAACTTAATAAGAAGAGCTTTTCCCAAGCACACCCCCCACACCATTGATAAAGATCTCAAGGAGACAAAAAAAAATGGCCTCTCAGTTATTCTCAGTCACAGCTGGTTAGCCCTTAATGATCATTTCAGCACATACCTGAATCTATTGGTAGCATCACTGAGTGGTAGGCACTACAAAACATTATTAAAATGTGAGTGGAAGTATTGAGTAGAGTCAGCTCAGCTGCTTGCCAGCCTGGGCAGTAACTCACCTCTGGTATTGTGTTCTTGAGTGTGGATGAGGTTATGGTAGTGCTACCTTGCCAAGTCCTTCAGAGATGTTAGAGTCATGTGTATAATGAACAATGCAAAGCAGTGTTGGGCTCCTAGCAACAGCTTTGCTATAGCTGATGTTGTGGCATAGTCAATATGGTTGAGTATGGGAAGAATAACTTTTATCCAACACACAATATGACAATTTTAAAGTCCAAGTGACTTTATGTACAAACCTAAACAAGGACAGAAGAATTCTCCAAACCTGGAAAACCCATAGGCAGAGAGCAGCGGCGTCTGTGAGAGTTGCTGGTCCCATTTACCTGGAGTCCTTGTGGACTGGCATCTCAGGCATCTCCATCCCATTGCAGCCATGTGGGTAGAGATGCTGAGAACTCTTGCTGGATACTGTTTTCCCATTACCCCTGCCAGTCCCAGTGGCCAGCTTTTATGACTCTTTGTCACATTCTTTAGGGTTACTCAGCATTCTCAGACTACAATGTGTTCTGTAGGACTTGTTTATTCAGAAAGATTATTCATGTTCTAGCTCCCATATAAAGCAAGGAAGGTGAGCAGAACAATGGGCACTGAAAAGAATTCATCCTTGCTCCCAGAAAGAATTTCCACGTGAACCTTCTAAATGGTGTAGAACTCATCAACGTTTTAAATGGAACTTAAAAATCAAAAGAGGTGGATAAAGTTAAAATAAAACAGTTGTGATTGTGCAGAAGTAACATCTGATGGAGATGCCTGATGTGGATCCCAGAAGGGCACTGGGGTGTGTTCTGCCTGAGACATCAGCACATGCCCAGCACCAACTGTTTAGCTGTGTGTATGTGAGAGTGTGAGTATGTATGTGAGAGTGTGTGTGTGTGTGTGTGTGTGTGTGTATGAGTGCAGGACTGTACAAGTGCATGAGCACACTCATTCATGCTTTGTTTTATCACTTTGATTAAACACCTGACAAAAAAAAAACTTAAGAGAAGAATTTGTTTAGGTTTCTTGTTGCAAAGATCTGCGGCCAGTTGACTCCATGTTTCTGAGCCGGTTGTGACACTGAGCATCATAATATAGGAAATATGTAAAGCAAGGCCATGTGACCCCTTATGTTGGACAGGAATCAGAGAAGGTGGAAGTGACCATGGTCACTTTCCTGATCAGCCAGCCAGGGAAGAAGGAATCTCAGGTGAGTAATTGCCTCAGCCAGGTTGACCTGCGGCCATGTCTGTCACAGTTGTCTGGACTGATGTTGATGTGGGGTAGGCAACCATGCCCAGCTCCAGGTGTAATAAAGCTAGGAGCCTAATGTGTTGCCCACTGCACTGCAGTGCCTTTCTGGATAATGAAGACAATAGCAGTAAGTGAGGGTGGACCAGTGATCATTGTTCTTCCGTAGTTTCCACTTCAGCTCCTGCCTGAGTTCCTGTGATGACTTTCCTTAATGATGAGATGTGACCTCGAAGTATAAGCCAATCAACTCTTTCCTCCCAAGACTGCTTTTGCTCATTGTTTATCACAGTAGCAGAAAGCACACTAGAACCATCCCCAAGAACAGTGACCTGTTTCCTTTAGCTATGCTCTATGTCTTCAGTTTCCAGAACCTCCCAAAATAGTGCCACCAACTAGGAACCAATTATTTTTAACACATAAGTTGGTGGCAGGGGTGGGGGCATTTCATATCTTTTCTGGTTTAATTTCATTGATTAAAATACTCTGACCAAAAAAAAATCAACTTAAAGATAAAAAGTTTACTCACCACACAAATTCTAGGTCACAGTTCATTTTACTTCAATAAAGTCAAAGCAGAAAGTGCTAATAGGGTGTCACATTATGTGACATCCATAGTTAGAACAAGAGAAGTGCATGCATGGTCACTCACTGTGTTCAGCTCCATTTCTCCACTCTTCCCATTCAGGATCCTGCGTAGGCAATGGTGCTGCCCACAGTGGGTTGATGTGATACACATCCTGTCATACCAATTTACTTAAGACAATTCCCCTCAGGACAACCCAATGTAGACAATTCCAAAGACAGAATGGAGACTCTCTTATTAGGTGATTCTATGTTGCATCAAGTTGACAATTAAGTTAATCATCACAATATCCAAACCACATTTTTAAGTCAGTGGTTGTGAGCTGAAGATGACCTGACCTGGCCTGTGAACTTATTTACACCCATGGTGGTTACTCAAAGTTTCTATTATTTTGTTCTTGTCCAAATCCATACTACATTTAAGAGACATCTCCCTGGCAAGGTGTCTAAGTGAAGACGAGTGTTACATTGCCAGACAAGGAGCTAGGCCTCCATGACCATGCAGGAACAATCCTTAAAGCCTGTGTCCAAGATGGTTCATGCTTATAAAGTTCCCTATCGAGCCCATGTTCTCCAGCCAGTGTCTACAGTATAGAGAGACAGAGTTGGATGAACTTTAAAACTCCATTAGGTCATTGTGAACTGCTAGGGGTTCTATGTACGCAGAATTTATAAATTTTATGAATTCATAATTTGCAGAATAAAATGATGTGTCTGTGTCTAATCCACATCTTTCTACTTTCTCCCTGTACTCAAGTGGATAAGAATAAAATAAAAGAGCTTCAGCCTGGATTTCTGACTAACAAAACTCAGAGCTGAAAGCAGATATGAGCAGGAGGAAGAAGCTTGGACTCAGTTCAGGCAACTCTACACCTTCTCCCCTCCCAGCCGCAGCGCTGCAAACACAGCACCCAGGCCTCAGGAGCCCCTTGGCTTTCCCTCCTTAGAGTTCCCTTTCCTCTTACTTGGGATTTAAACTGGTCAAAGACATTCCTGCCTTCTCCTTAGAGATGTAATACAATATGAACGCATAAGAATTGTGGTTTGTTTTCTTGTAATCTGAAACAGCTTTTATCAAAAACCCAATTCATAAGGGGAGGTTAATTTTGTACAGGAAAAAGAAGATCTTCGTGGGGATTTTTTTCACTTAAGATATCTAACTGTAGAGCCCTTTCCCCTCAGCCACTATGAAAGGGTCCACCTCCCTCAGTGCTGCTTCACACAGGGGCCCAATTAGACAAGACAAATCATTCAAAGAATGTTTTTCTGCATCCAAAAGCTTCCTCAGAACTTTTGATGTTGTCTTGGCATTTTTATTTTTTCATTCAATTTTTTTTTTTTTTAATGCTGGAGTGGCTGACTTATTTTAATGCCTGCCAAGGCCAGGAAGAGAGGCCTTGGCTGATGTGTGTAGACATATGAGAAACATTAATATTTAATTTTTGCTCTGTTTACTTTGAGAAACTGCCAGGGCGTGATTCAGATATTCAGCAGAAAGGGGCTTTTCTTTTAAAATACAGTACAAAGAACAGCTGAGTGCATGTTCATTCTTCAAAGCCAAGGCTTGGAGGCGGGAAATGGTATTTATTTGTACAGCTTATATGGGGACTACTTGGACTGTGTAAACACTCATATGATTTTATTAAGAGTTGCTACCAAATCTTTTCATCTAGCATATGCTTCAAGCCAGTGAAGAGGAGTCGGGCTGTGCTGGTCCTGCATTCCTTTAATTCAACAGTGCTCCTGTGTCCCTGGTGGGACTCAAACCTAGGGACAGTGGCTTGCACAGCAATGAATCCAGTTGGTATTTGTTACCCACACTGTGATTCCAGCATTGTAGGCTCCTACCAGCATCCTCCCCTGCCTTACTCTTTAGTGTTTCTGCCCCAGGAGGCTACCCAAGAGAGTTCTGACTCTGTGAATAAGCCAAATTTCTCAGCCTAAGGATAAAAGCAATCCACGGTATCTCCAGTTGGTGTTTGCTGGGTGCAACCTGATGTGGAGCTGGGAGTTCCCTTCAGCTGTCTTCAGGTTCCCCAGAACCCCCTGGGGATCTATTCAGATAAAGGTCAGTCAAGGGACAGTTTTGGTTTTGAATGCTAGAGAGAACTAGAAAACAAACAATTCACCATTGTGGTGGCTGCAGTGTCCCACACCAACAATGCCACTCACAATGTGCTCAGTGTGTCCCACATTCACAGCAGAGCTGTCAACACATGTGATTATTGAAGCAGACCTGGCAGGTGATGGTAAGGCTTCTCCAATACAGCCAGGGGTTATCCCTAATGTAGGGACTATAAGAGCTGCTTTTGTTAGTAGATCACTTGTTCTTTGTGACTGATAGCTAACATGTATTGGGGGTGATTGGAAATGAGTTGTCTGCCTTTGATCTTCCTCATCCATTTCCTTAACTTATATTCAGAGGATCTTTCTGCACTTAATGGCAGTCCTTGTCCTGTAGCCCAGGGTGCCCTAACACTCACTTTATAGTCCAGCCTGGCTTTGAATTCAGGACCCTCCTGCCTCCTGGAATCAGAGGCACATACTACCACATCCAGCCTTGGTATTGGGGTAGTACATCCCCACTTTCATCCATTCCTAACTGAAATTTGAGTTCATGAATTCACCACCATTGTAAATCTAGTAGCGCCCGGGATTTGTCTCTCTTGTCACACTTAGTTGTTATGACTTCTCAGAACGTGGTTTGCAACCCTTGTTGTAGAATTAAGCTATGACTCATATTGTTAAATGCAGCAATACAGGAGAATATCAGTTACTGTATCACAATTTAAAAAGTAGTCTTTTAAAATAAAAATTGGTATCCTTTATAATCATAAATTTTAGATTAGATACATTATTCAAGAAAAAGTTCATAGTTTTCTGTATTCTATATTCAGAAAGTCTAGGCTACACACAAAAAGTTAAGAGATTAGAAGATGGTCATTTATTAAAATTTATTAAGATTTATTTGTGTGTGTGTGTGTGTGTGTGTGTGTGTGTGTGTGTGTATGCACTTGATGATGCTGCCTACAGAGGCCAGAAGAGGAAATCAGATCCCACAGAGTTGGAATTATAGGTAGTTGTGAGCTGCCTGACATGGGTGCTGAGGGCTGAACCAGGATCCCTCCAAGAGCAGTCACACTATCAGTTTTCATCTCTCCACTCTCTAATCAGTTTTTCTTTCCATTTTGACTATAGAGGAGTCAAAATAACTTTACTGAGTCTATAATCTACCTGAAAAAATCTGTGTTTTATGTCTAATTGCCATGAAGTGTAATCACAACTATATACAGCATTTCCGGGGTGGGGGGGTCAAATTGATTTCCTTTATTAGATTCTATTTCAAAACCAAGCTCTGCTCATTTAAGCATATCTCCATTCTTTCATAGTTTTTGCCTTAATAAGTCATGATTGAGGAGTAGTCAGTGTCATGTTTAATTAGTTTCCATCACTTTGCTACACCACCTCTGATAAACAGACAGCAGCAGATGATACTGTTTTTTACAGCATGTTCTTACATTAGAGTGTGTTCAGCACACATACAAACACTTGGCTTGACCCGTGCATCTGAGACTGAAGCTGTAAAATGTAGATACATTTATCCAAAGGAAGGAGAATGCAATATGAACAGACACTATCTAATCTGTGAATCATTAATTCAAATGTTATTAAAAGAAATAATACGACTGCCTAAGTATGGTGTTCTTTTAGTCACTTAAGGGGCCAAGGAAAGCAAGCCCCACAGTGCTCAGAGCACACTGTGGGGAAAAGGCAGTTGTTGAGAGTGAAAGCAGCTACACTGTAGCAGACTTTCCTGGAGTGCCAGACCCTAAATAATGATACAGAGCCTTATTATTAATTATGAAAGCTCATACTTAGTTTAGACTTGTTTCTAGTTAGCTTTTTTTCTTTGACTTAAATTAAACCATTTTTATTAATCTACATACTGCCTCAAGACTCATTTACATACTGTCCATCCAGCTTTCCTGCTTCTTCCATGTCTGGTTGGCAGGCTCCTGTCTGCCTTGCCTTTTCTTTCTATCTACCGTCTTCACCTAACCACCCCCTGACTATCTCTCTACTGCCTAGCTATTGGATGTTCTGCTTGTTATTAAACCAATCAGGTGCCATAGTCAGGCATGGTTAACAACAACACATCTTTACATAGTTAAACAAATGCAGCATGTCTTTACATGATTAAACAAATATTGCACAAACTCTAGTTAGCATGTAATGAAAACCTGGAGCCAGATATTGGGGAAAAGCTGGAATATCAGAAAGAGAAAGCAGACCACAGTCAGTTCTCACCCAGCCAACTTCTGAGGCCTAACGGGGTAAGTGCTGTCTTCAAGGGTCCTCAGCCTGACTGGTTGCTCCTACAGAATGAATGAATTTCTTCTCCTTCTTCTGCCTTATACATCTTCCCCATCCAGTTGTTTTACTTCTTGATTTTACTCTAGAGTTAGTATTAAAGGTTTGAACTACTACTGCTTGGCTGTTAGGCCTTGAACTCACAGAAATACAGAAACATCTCTGTCTCCTGAGTGATGGGATTAAAGGCATTTCTGACCTGTCACCAGTCTCTGACCTTCATGGCTTGACTGTGGGTGATTCTGTTCTCTAATATTCCAGGTGATTTTATTAAATATTTTTAAATAATTTTATTAAATATTCTGCAACACATAAGAATGTAACACATTTTACATAGTTAAACAAATACTCTATTCTGCAACATTTCTCCCTTTTTATAAATAAAATTGATGCTTTAACTTTAACACAGTAAAACTATGTACAATAAAAGATTATCAAGTAAGAGTTACATTTATAATATCTTGTCCATTTATACTTGACAAATTCAGAGAAACTACTCCATTATTTATTCTAGGTTGGTGAGTGCAAAATTTTGTACCTAATTTACCTTCTATCAACTAAGGAAACCTGTAACTATAACTATCTAGTCTTCAACGCTATCAAAGACCACAGAAAAATATAAGATTACCTAGGTAATCAGGAAATATAATACAAGGCAAGCCACTTCTAAAATTATAGAAATAACAAATACATCTGCCTGCCTGGACATTCACCCAAATTTTCTCTGCAATATTGGGGCATCTATTTTGGTCTACAGGCCTACAATATCTATCAGACTTTTCTATGAAGCAGGAATTTTGAAGGACTGTCCTGCCTTGTTTAGGCAAAGTTCAATAGTCACTTTACTTTGTGTCCTACAAATCCAGTTTGGACAGTATATTGTCAGCAGTCAAGGCATATAGTTTATTGCCCAAATAGCTAACTGGGCCACAATTTCTCCATGTGGAGGATCTGTGATGCCCATAATACTTTTATGAGGCATATTAGTGCTGCTGGGAGCAGACTGTCTCACAGTCACGAAAAGTCTAAGGTTATTAAACATCTTAAATGCCATAGTCTGTAGATATCTGAAGTGTTTGAAAATTACCTATCTAAAATATTACTATTTAGTCTTGAAGACATATCTAATATGGCTGCAAATTTGATTACTATAGGTGACTACTAACCTCCATTTTTAATTATACATTACATTTTAATGAGCTTCATAAGCACAATACCCTAAATAAGAGTAGAAGCATACATACATTATAACAAAAAATCTTTAAATTTGTGTCAATATACTAAAGTCCATACTGATGAAAAAATATTTGAGGCTAATAGTTGACTCTTTATCCTATATTCCTGTACTCCCCCCAACAATGACAAACCTCCACTACACACTGAATGACCAAGCTCCACCCACCCTGCTTCTTGAAAATATGATCATTGTATTCTCTAGATTGCTTACTGTAGTCTGGA
This sequence comes from Sigmodon hispidus, assembly GCA_004025045.1. Classification (NCBI taxonomy): domain Eukaryota; kingdom Metazoa; phylum Chordata; class Mammalia; order Rodentia; family Cricetidae; genus Sigmodon; species Sigmodon hispidus. Next base: position 60,375 of record PVIH01004885.1, on the reverse strand, counting down.
GGCAACAGCATCCCCAGGGAACCCTAAGGAAATTGAGATAATGTTTAAGTTCTGGGAAAGCTTATTGTAACATTTGGTTCAGTCTCAGAACTGTTCCCATGAAGAGAGTTCAGTATATACATTATTTGTCTTGTAGCCTTTCTTGGTTTATTTTTTATGTCTATAGACAAGAATTATAATCATTCCCCCCTGATTAAGCCTGATCTTTATGAACCTTAAAGGACTCTACAGCCTATCATTTCCAGTAGAAACAAAAGCATAACCTCTCCCCTAATGAAATAGATTTTCTGAATTTCATTTTAAAGATAAGGTATTCCTAAAGTGTCTAGGCTGGTTTGATTCAGCAGTCACTTTAACAATCCAGTATCTCTTGACATCTGTTGTTCACTCATCATCATTCAAAAAATTTAAAGTCAGCACAACACCATTCAGGATCCAGATTCCCTGTGTATTTCCCTTCTTTATGTAGTTTTCCCTGTTATATTACTTTACTTTCTCTTTAAAAACTTTACTTTATAATTTTTTAACTATTTATATTTTGGCTATAGCCATTTTATTTTCTTTCTTAAGCACCTATGCACATTTTTAAACACTAACCTGTTGAGAGGTTTTTCAATCTGGACCTGTTCTGCTGTGCACCTGTAGTGTTCTCTGACCTCATAAGCCAAGCCTTGAACTTGTCACATGGCTGACTTTGCCCAGTTCTGGTCATTGGGAGCTGAGCTTTATGTCTCATGGGAGCTACATGTAACCAGACCAGCTCTAGGGAGTTGGTGTCTGCACTGGGGCAGAATTTTACTTAGCTTGTTACTTCTAATTAATGTGCACACTGCTCAGGTGCTCACTGTATGGCAAAGCCCAGTCTTTGTACATTATGGGAACCTGGATACTAGGAAGCCACATTGTTTTTTGTTTCTTCAGTTTTGGGGGACCCTATGTAGAAACATGTGCCTGCATTGGGTGCCAAATGAGCAGGCTTCTGACAATGTCAGCAAAGACAGAAAGTTACCTAGTTACTACTCCAACTCTGATATTTCAGGTTTTCACCCTGCCCTTTGAATCTTGAGTTTTATTAGAACTATAAAGATTTAGTTAAAGCTACCTTAAGAGGCAGCAACAGAGCCACTGTCTGAGGGAACAGAATTCCCCCAGGCTTCAGCCTGAGAAGCTCAGCTACCAGTAATTTAAAGTATAGAAACTATGAAAAAGGTAAAAAAGCAGCAGAGTTCACTGTAACTGTCATAAAGGCTTGGTAAATGATGGATCATAGTGATTCTGTGAGGAAATCAGCACTATGTATATACATATACATATACATATACATATACATATACATATACATATACATATACATACAGTATATATATTCTCACTGGCTTGGTTCCTTCCAACTCTATGATTTATAAAGAGCAGAAGCTATTAAAGTTCTATAGGCTGGGAGGTTTAATACCTGATATAAGCTGCCCTGTGCATCCAAGATGGGGCCCTTGGTGGGACTAAATTATGTCCTCACTAGAAGGAAGATCCCCATAGCCCTATTATAAGAGCATTAACAGCCCTCCTGGTGTGGAGCTCTCTACTATCCTGACCTCTGAGCTCTAACTGTACTGAGATGCCAGCCATGGCCATGAGTACACCAAAGTCAAACATCAGGGAACATGGAAAAAGCAGGAATTGGAGCACTCCGTCATTGTCAGGGCTGGGCTGGTGCCATTCCCAAAGGTAGGAGAATAGAATAATCATGAGAATCAACTATCCCATTTCTAAGACATATGTATGGAAATTGAAACATAGTTAGTTGCCTGTAAACTTAAACTAGAATGGTTTGTAGCTTTATTCACCACAGTGGAAAGAGTAGAAGAGTAACTTCAGTCCAGTGGTCAAAACTGCTAAGTAAATTAACAAATGATTTATACAAACAAAGAAATATTACTCATGTATAACAAAGTGAGCTTCTACTATATAGTGTAACACAGATAAACTTAAATACATAATCAGAAGAGAAAGGGTCCAGTCACAGAAGGCGACATGTGTGAGAACATTTAGATGAGATGTGCAGAGGAGAATCTTATGAAAGTGAGATAGCTTGGCAGTGTGGGCACAGGGAAGAATGAGGAGTGGCTGCTAGTGGGCATCATGTTTCTTTAGGGATGATGCAAAATATCTATAATAATGATGTGTGTTGTACAGTTTTGTGACTTACTTAAAAATGATTGAATTGTACACTTTAAACTTGTAAACTTATCTTGTGAATCACATCTCAAGAAAAATAAGTACTGAGCTGTATATCATGGTGCACACCTTCAATCCTAGCACTTGAGAGGCAGAATCAGGTGGCTATCTGTGAGCTCCAGGCTAGCCTTGTCTACATAGAGAGAACTCATATCAAAAACAAATCCAAAACCAAAAAACAGCACTTTTATGCATCTATTTAGATGATCATGTGATTTTTGTCTTTAATCCCATTTATGTGGTATATTATATTTATTATCTTTTATATGTTGAATCATTCCTGTAATTCAGGAATCAAGAAACTTAGTTATGAAGAATGTTCTTTTTGATGTGTATTTGTACTCTGTTTGCAAGTATTTTGTTCAACATTGTTTAATCTATATTTATCAGAGGTGTTGGCCTGTAGTTTTCCTTTTTTCTTTCTTCATTGTTGTTGTGTCTTTATCTGGTTTTAATATTAATCAGAGTTACTCTGGATTCAGTGAGAGCTTAAGAATGTTTGGGAAGGCTCCTTCAGTTCTTTCTTTCTTCCTTTCTTTTTTAAATAGTTTAAGGATTGGCTGTTTTGAAAGTCTGGTTGAATTTTGTTGTGAATCTATCTGGCTGGATTGACAACTGGAAGGATCTTTATTGCTATTTCAATCTCCTTTGTTATGTTTTGAGTTGTTGGCCCTTGTTTTGATTTGGAGAAACTTACTGAGTCTGCAGATTTGTTTCTTTTTTGGTTTTTTAACCTAATGAAGTACAGGTTACTAACAAATTATCTCATAATATTCTGAATTTTTCTCATGTCTGTTGTAATGCTTCCCTGATTATTTCTGGTCCTGTTAATTCAAGTCTTTTATTTCTTTCATTTGGCTAATTGGACCAAAGGTCTGACAATCTTGTCTATGTTCTCAAAGAGCTAGCTCTTAGAAATAAATGAATGTGACAACAATTGTTGAAAAATAGAGGTCATGAAATTGAAAAAGAGTAAGTACATGAAAGGGTTTAGGGGAATAAAAAATGATGAATTATATTATAATCTCAAAAACATAAAAGACAGAACTTTTAAAAATAAAAAAGAACGTAAAAGAAGTCTTCACCAAAGCTGAGCTCTGTGCAGTGAGAAAGTGAGCTTGTGAGAATGGCTCCTAAATGTGCTCTGTAGTGAGAACATTAGGCCCTGTGTGAGTGTGAGCATCAGGAGAGGGGCAAAGGCAGGAAGGCAGGCGAGGAAGGAGAGAAGAGAAAGAGAAATTAATAAAAAGGTCAGTAAAGAGATAAAGAGGACAGGGAGAGACAGAAAGACAGACAGACACACACACATACAGAGAGAGAGAGAGAGAGAGAGAGAGAGAGAGAGAGAGAGAGAGAGAGAGAATGTGCAAACACATTCTTTCGGTATTTTCTGTATGTTGTGGTTTTCTAAGGAGCTGGACCAGAAGGTAATTTCAGAGTGACGTCAGAAACATTCCTCAGAATGACTCTGAATCTCTAACAGTCAAGGTCCATCCTGTTGACTCTATTTCTTAGAATTGTTTCTTGAAGGCCACCTGGTCTTCTGTGCAAGCAGGGTCTTTCTGGGAGTGCACAGCAGCCCAGCCCTTAGGCCTGTCACAATGGAAGAGGGTGTGTGTGCGAGAGAGAGAGAGAGAGAGAGAGAGAGAGAGAGAGAGAGAGAGAGAGAGAGCCATCTTGGTCTCTGCTTGCAAATGAACAAACCCACACTTGTAGAAATGCTGAATAGAGAGCAAAGACAACCTGCAAGTCTCTCCCTAAATGTTTTCAGGGCCCTTTGCTCTGCTTCTTGGAGTGCGTTTTTATTCTTAATTGCCTTACAAAGTGGAGGGTTACTTTATAGTATCTTCTTTCATACTTAGCTTTGGCTCCACAGCCTCCTCCACCTCTCCCATAGCCCCATCCCTCCACCCTGTACTTTTTGCTGCTGTGTGCTCACTGGCTTTGCTCCTGGCCTATCTGGTAAGCTGGTAGGAGATAATAGTACAGCAGCATCAAATCTGGGCTCTGTGTTGTCTTTGTGAGTAAACAAAATCCTGCCCCAGACTGATTCCAGTCCTCCCTGAACTTAATGTCCTCCCAACTCTCCTGGTGAGTGATGGGAGGGGAGCAACAGCCTCTTCCAGCAAGGCTGTAGCCCCCCCCCATTTCCTACATGGCAGTCATCTTCTCACCCTCTTTCTGTGGAGGAACTGGGCGATACTGAGGCTTCCTTCTTGGTGGAACATAGCTGTAATTAAGAACTCTCTGTAATCCTTGCCAGAACTGGACAGAACTGCATTTGAGATCCCTGAAGCCTGAGCCAGCATTTATAACACATTCTCATGGTATTACTCTAGATATTGGTCAGCCTGGAACTCAATCTTAGCCTGGGTTGGCTGAAAATTGTAGAGCAATCTTGTAACAATCCTCCTGCCTCAATTTCCCAATGCTAACATTTGATGAACAATTTGGATCACTTCTTTTTAATTAATTAATGTATGTATTCCTTTGAGGCAGGGTTTCATCTATAGTTCCTGTCTGTAACTCACTCTGGAGATCTGACTAGACTCTAACTCACAGAAATCAATCTGCTCCTGCATCCCAGATGAATGGATTACAGGTGTGTGCTATCACACTCAGCCTTTTGATGTATTTCTCAATTGCAAACTACAGATGCAGGTTTGGTACCCAAGTGTGACTATGAATAGCCCTGGTATTTTTGAGAAAATGCTGCAGAATGAGGAGTCAGGGTATTACTTGCAACAAGAACACAGAGTTGTCTTAAAGGCCCAGATATGAGACCCCTATTAGATCTTCCAGGTTCATCTTGCCTTCTGTAATATGAGTACATGCACACCATGTCTGCCAGCCTTAAAGGGAAAATGTCCTAAAAAAAGCAGAGACCAGGAGTGGAGTTCTGAAAGCTTTCCAACACCACTGCACAGAGTAGAACCACCCCCCAAAACTTACCAAGCCGTCAACACCTGAGTCTCCACCAAATTCGTTGAAAAAGATCTGCAGGCATTTGTGTCCAAGGTTTATGTTCCAATATTGAAGGCAAAAACTGAGACCAAAAACCTTTCCTCTTGAGCATTCTTTAGATTGCATATGAGGGATAACACAGTGGATCTGCATCCTCCCTCCCCCCCCGCCCCAAGTGGCTCATTAGCCAAAAGAAAGAAATAAAAGATTTGAATTAACAGGACCAGAAATAATCAGGGAAGCATTACAACAAGCATGAAAAAAATTCAAAATATTATAAGATAATTTGTTAGTAACCTGTACTCCATTAAGTTAAAAAACCAAAAAAGAAACAAATCTGCAGACTCAGTAAGTTTCTCCAAATCAAAACAAGAATGTTCCATCTAGGAATGCACAGCATGGAGTAAATGTAAATATGGAGAGCAAGCATAGTTTTAGGATAAGAACTATGTAACCACAAGTGTTGACTTTAAGTTCTTCAAATGCGCAGGAGATGAGAATCTGCCATCCAAAGGTAGGTCATAGTAATAGTCTATAAATTTTGGATGACTCAGCGTTGGATTTAGACATGAGATCTTTCATGATGTATGTTAGAAGTAAATGTCTTTATTAGTTTCCATGGGCCCAGAGAGTGAAGTGGTCTTTCATGAAACAGGTAAGGTAGCTCAACTGAGAAGCCAAGTATCAGACTCCCAATCTGCTCAATGTTAAACTACCTGGCAGGTATTTTGTTTCCCAAAATCCAAGCCTTGCCTTACTCTCCCGCCCCATACTCAGGCTTCCTAGGAAGCTTGCTTCATTTTGCTGAGCTTGCCACCTTGTGTCCTAAAGGCTCTTTGCACCTTGCTCAACATGCCCCTTAAATCTTCTCTCTTTGCTTACATTCCCCAATCGCTCCATAGCTGCTGTGCCTGGCATTGAGTTCTTAGACTGCCTGAGGTGTTCTGGGTTCAGGATTCGCTTCGTCTCTCTCTGCACTCTTCAGCTTTCTCAATAGCTAGGGCACCCTTGGAAAAGACTCTTCTCTCATTCCCAGTGTCTAATCCTTCTGCCCATCCCATGGGCTGTGCCTTTGATGTTCTCCAGAAGTAAGTCGTTAACTTGCCATCTCTGAGCTATCATATTATCCCATATGAATTCTCATAATAGCTGCTTAATACATTTCCTGCATCCACTCTTGTCCTTGGGGACTGATCCTGGAATGCACCTAGAGGGAGCTCTTTAAAAGAAACAGTCAATCATGCTGCTCCTTCATCAATGCTCTTCACTAGCTCCCTTCATTTTTAGGAAGAAATCCAAATTTCATTAGATTTAGTCATTTAAAAAAATCCTACTTCCCAATGGATTTTAATATTCATATTAACACTATTTGAAGATTTTCATGTTTTCTAGAGTATTAAACCTTGTAGGTAGTTCACAGTTTGGAAACTGAGGCATGGAGAAGTTATAAAACATTACAATATGCACAACCATTCATGGGTGAGCTGTCTCCGCTCTTGCCCATTGCCCACCATTGTGCTGTTAGAGTGTGTGGTGACCTCCACCACAGAACTCATTTTAATTTAAAATACTGCTGTAAGGATCCCAGTACAGTATTGTCTTAAGTTTTCTAATGTATTTCAGTATGAAGTTAGGTAAAGGGGGATAGACGTAAGGAAACAGGAGAGGAGAAAGATGGAGCTTGCATTAGTTAAGAAGTCTGCATCCCTCCAAAGCTGGAAGCTCAGAGCTTGGTTTTCAAAATCTGATCTTTCCTGAACTGAAGATTACACCAAACATATGAAGATAAACCACCCAGAAGGCAAATGACAGCTTGCTTCTTGAGATGCTTGTTTGGGGTAGGCTTGGCTGGGCTGTTGCTTTGTGCTCCCTGCAGGCCACAAGCCACAGGCAACTTGAGAAGAGGAACTAGGCTCCAACCAGAGACTGGGCACCCTAGAAGGCCAGCCACGCCCACAGACTACAGGCACACTAGCCACTCAGAGAAACAAAGGGGGGTTTCCTGATCTGATTTTAACTCTAAGTGGAGAATATTCCTCTCTCTCTCTCTCTCTCTCTCTCTCTCTCTCTCTCTCTCTCTCTCTCTCTCTCTCTCTCTGTGTGTGTGTGTGTGTGTGTGTGTGTGTTGGGGGGAGGGGTTGGGAGTTTCATAAGTAGTAAGAAAGCTTGGGCTTCCACTCAAAGGCCATCAGAAAGCAGATGTTACCAGTAGGATGAAAAGCGTCAGGACCAAGAATTGTGGGCAAAGGAGAGGTTGGTTGTTGTGTACATTGAAACAATTGGCTTGTTCTTGCAATTTGGTCCTCTTCTTGTCCCAGATGCCCAGGCTCTTTTCTTGATGCAGCTTGGCAGAGTGGTGTGCCACACTTCTGCAATCCCAACTGTACCCCTGCAATCCCAGGACTCAGGAAGCAGGAGAAACAGTGCTAGCCAGGGAATCCTAGATAGCTGGGTCTTGCTCCACCCTAAAGGACAAAAGACAAGCATGCAGATGCAGATAGCCACACAGACAGCCTAATCTCAGCCCACGATGGATTGGACAGAGAACTGGGGAGCCTCAGCCTGGCCTCCTCCCTTCTACATTGTAAACCACTGTTATCTAAAGCAAGCAGAGACATGGGAGGAAAACGCCCAATTATATGCCAGGAAGCCCAGTGTCTTGGGTTTGGGGCAGGGGAGTGGCGACATTGAGTTTCATTGATGGGGCCCCTGCGGCAAGCCAGCAACCCCCCAGGAAGGCCTGCTATTCCTGTCCTCTTGGTGAACCTGCCTGAAAGGGATCCAGGAGTTATTTGGTAATCAGGACTTGTCAGCACCTCGGTTATGCAGGGTGGTTCAATCCGATAATGTGAATGGAGCCTGTAATAGGGCTGATGAAAGGGGTTTCAGTTTCAAAGGGTCCTTGAATGATTTTTTGTTCATTTTCTGTTTACATGTAATGCGTTATTGATGTCATTACCTTATAATACAGCAGCTTGTTTCATAGAAAAACCAGGAATTATTCATTCCTTAAAAAAAGACTTAGCTGAAAAAGAAAAAGAAAGAAGGAAAGCAAAGAACCCTGTTACATGAGGAAAATTGCATCCGAGGGCTGCAACTGAAACATATTGATTTTTCTGGAGCACGACTTTTTAGATTAAAATGCCAATACCAAATCCTTTCATGACCTATAGTTCATAAGAAGTTCGCATGTCATTTGCTATTATTCTGTGGCGGGGGGGAAGCTGAATCTTTAATGAAAACATAGTTGGAAAGATGTCTGCCTTTTCCACAATTTGCATATCATTATAATAATGCCTGGTGATGAACTAAACATGCTCATAGTAGTGTGAGATGAACATTTTTCTTGTTTCAAATCAAAAGGTATTTGTCTCTTTGAACATGACTTGTCTGAACTTCCCCCTTGAGGAAGGAGACAAGCCTGGATCTGTGCTTGGTCCTTGTCTAGGCCCTATAAAAGCCTAGACATAGAACTACCCCAATACACACACACACACCACCACCACCACCACCACCACCACCACCACCGCCACACCACACACCACACATGCACATGCACGTACGCACGCACACTCTCGTCTAAATCCTTTTAAGGCCCAAAGCCCACATCAGGCCTCTATACTTGGAAGTCATTCTTACAAGCATATGTGCTTTGTTCAGGGAGGCCCTACTGCATAGTAAGCCAGAGACTATTTGTTTCCTTCTCTTTGCTAAGACTTGAGCAGGCACTACACCACTGCATCTTTGTTGCTGTGATTTGGTCACTGGAGTAAGGAGGATTCTCAGACTTCCTTGATAATAGCTGCATCAGCTTGACTTCATCTCCATGTCCTCGGGGAGGGGGTGATGACTGTACTTCATGAACCAATACTACCTAGTATCTACTTTTGTAAATAAAGTTTTGTTAGCACATAATCTTTCCATCATTTGGCTTATTATTGATGACTGTTTCAGCTTGCTGTCAGTAAGACGGAGTGTTGCCATAGAGACCATATGGTCAGCAAAGCTGAAAATACTGTCTTGCTACTTGCAAAAGTAGAGTGACTGATTCCTGGCCCATGGCATTATACTTCTCTAGAATGTACCCCTGTGGTCTGGTGCCCACGGGTGGCTGCTGGTGCACTTCAAAGCAAAAGAACAGAAGTGGGTAAATGTCGTACAGGTCAAAATCATGAAGACTTTAGTGCTGTGGAATGTTAGAAATTCCCTAACCCAATGCTCAGCTGACAGACTGTTTAATGCCCTGACAATATTTTTACTTTTGTGGTATGCCTTCTGTTTCATGATAGTTCTACTGGGGTTCCTCCTGGGACTGTCAGACCTTCCTGTTGTGTCTTAAGGACACTGTTAACTTGAAGTCATTCATAATTTCTGGCTTTTATAGTACTTCTGCCTCCTCTTCTACATAGATCCCTGAGCCTTGAGGGAAAGGGTTTAATGAAGAAATCTCATTGTGACTGGGTACTGCAAAAATCTCTCACTCTGCATATTGTTCACTTATGAGTCTCTGTGTACATTTGAGAATCCTCTTCCTAGAGAATGGTGCCCTAGAGTGGCCATGTCTTCCTACCTCAGTTAAACTATGCATATTATTCCCCACAGATCTCTCACAAGTCAACCTAATCTAGACAATCCTTGGGACTCCCTTCCCAGATGATTCTAGACCAAGCCAAGTTAGGAATTAAAAGTACATGTTACACAAGGCAGCCATTTAGAAATACCAAGAAGGGGTAGAATCAGAGCTGGAAGAAAAATTTAACTACTCATTTCTAGATATAGAAAGAGAAGATTTTAGCTGATTGCCTTTCTAAAAAATAAAGTTGTCATTAAAAACACTACACTGGTTTTTTAACAGTTACTTTTTTAAATAGATCACTAATTTTGAAGATATTTTTATTTTTTCATTGACATACAGCAGCTGAACAGATGTACTATTTACTTGATTCTCACAACACAACCAAGAGGTAAGCAGAATAGATTCTTTCCCTTTGTCTCACTGATGAGAACTCAAGACTTTGAGAAGTTAAACAGATCACTTGAGATTACACAACTAATTAGCTGCTAGTCAAGACAACAACAACAAAAAAAAAAAACTTTCTTTTTGATCTAACAAAGTATAATATTCAGTTTCTGGACCGGCCTTTCTGGCCTAGCCCCAAAGTTTAGATCCTCTGGCAGCCCTGCTGCCACTTAGCCCCAAATAATTACACAAAATCTTATATTAATTTCATGCTGATATACCTATGGTTCAGGCTTAAAACTTGCTAACTCTTAACTCTTAAACTAACCCATGATTAACCAAGTGGCTTGGTACATTTTCTCAGAGCAGCATCCTGCCTTTCTTCCCTCTGCATCTGCTGGTGTTTCTCTCTGACTCTTCCTCTTCCCAGAGTTTTCTTAGTGTGATAACCCCACCCACCCTTCCTGTCTGCCTTCGGACCAATCAGAGTTTTATTAAACCAGTAGGAGGAACAAATATTTACAATGTAACAGAACATAATCCCACAGCAGCCAAGTATAAACGAGGAATGAAGCCAGGGGTTGGACAGGGGGCAGAGAGTTTTAAAAGGGCAATACATTTAAACAAAAGGTATGACCACATAAGTCAATGGCCAAGAGCTCACTATGGGGCAGAACTTAGGGAGGAAACTCAAAGGTCACAATCAGGAGCAGGTATGCTGCAAGCCATACCAGACAAGGCTTAAAAAGATTCCTCTTTATATTACTACTTTACACATCAGGACACTTGCCATCAAAATAAAATTTCTAGCCTCTTTTGGACAATCAGTATGCCTGGACCAATGGAACAATAGCACCATCCCTGACTTTTGTCCACAGCCATGGAGACAAATAGCCCACTGGTCTTTGTCAGCACATTCACTCAAGTAGCTGTGCCCCCATCCCTACCAGTCTCCAGCTGTGTGTATTGCAGGGACTTTCACGCTTTCCTTTGTAAATTAGAATACAAAATAGTGGGTTTCATCACATTTTAATAGATGTGCATTGTGTACTTTGCTTTTGCTCTCCAAGCCCCCTTTCTGATTGTAAAGCAAGGTTGATTGCAGCAGCAACATGTGGATATTTGAGTCTGCTTTCCTTTCAGTTATGTTGTGTCCTTGGAACTTCCTATCATATGGGCATGAGGTTCACTTGTTTTTCCATCCCGCATCAGCCAATATCCCTGGACCACTCCATGAAACATATACTGTCAGTCATAAAGTTAAGCATATGATGTAGTCATGTATGTGCTGCCATTTCCCTCATTACATAGTATCAATGGAGGCCATGAACTTTGATGTGAGCTCAGGTGGGAGATTGCTTCTCTCTCTCTCTCTCTCTCTCTCTCTCTCTCTCTCTCTCTCTCTCTCTCTCTCTTTCTCTTTTTCCCTCCCTCCCTCCCTCCCTCCCTCTGTCCTGTACCATTTCCAAGCCTGCCTCTCCAGGCTTCCCAAAGCATCATAAGTTCCTGCCTCTGCTTTGAGCCTGTCTTCAGTCCACTGGCTCTCAGATCTATGCCTTCCTCAGCTTCATGTGATGAAATTCATTTTTCAGGCTCCTGGTTTGGTAGACTAGCAGGGTATAAAATTTAGGGACCTGAACCAAAAACAATACAGTTATAAGTGCAAGGAGGAATAAAATAAAAGTGCAAAGGAAACTTATTTTTATGAGAAAAAGAAAACAAAATAATTTATAAATCATGAAAACTATTTAGAATGAAAAACTAAAAAAGATTTTTAAAAAATTAAAAGCTAAAACTGGTCCTGTTAATGGTTAGCTATGACTATACAGCTCTTAGAATTTGGCCTCAGGAATTTTCTTTGTGCTTTGTCTCTTTCTTTTAGTTAATAAATTTGCCTTCTATTAATTAAGAGTTTTTGTAGAAAAAGAACTTGGTTCAGTCTTTCCTAAATGCACCGATTATAATTTGGTTCTGTTTTACTGGTGTGATTGGGAAGCATTTTCAGTTTCTATATAAATCATCAGGTTAGTTAACAGTGGAAAACACTCATAGGCTTCAAGGCAATGTCAGGCTGCTGTATTTGGATGGCTTAGTACTCCAGTGCCAAGATATCCAAAGTCAATGCCAGGGAAAGGAACACAGTGGGCATTTGTGAACTGCTACATTCTGATTTAGGAGGAAGCCTGCTTAACATCTGGCTGAACCTGAATGTCTGACAGAACATTTAGGATTTGTTATCCTGAAACCCCAGACCAGCCTTCATTCCTGTGCTGACCAGGACAAATGGCCTAAGACTGCACACAAATAACTATGGGCCATATCTACAACTTGCCTGTGAGGAACTACAGGAACCCTCCCTGCTCAGCTGCACTTGCCCCAGATAATCCAGAGGAACATATGCTGCAGAGAATGTCAGCATTCAAATAAGACAGCCATAGCCACTTGAATTAAAACTCTGTTGTTTCTCAATTGCACTCAGGTGACCACTATACAAGCTAGCTAGCTCTCTCCAGCCTTGGAAAGGCTCCACGTAGCAAGGTGTCCTGAAACATGAGCCCATCTATAAACCTACTTCTTCCATTCTGATTTCATTAAAGAGATGTTCAGAAAAGAAGTGGGAGTCATCTGGCATTTTGGCTAAGATCACCTCTCCCTTTCTCCTTCAGCCCCACCATGGGCTTCCATGCATAGTTATCTCCACTACCACCCCACACACAAAACATGCATTGCAGATCACCTGAAACACGCAGGACTAGCTGCTGTGTCCAGCTCATTCAGCTGGATTAACTAAAAAAAAGCTGTTTGTCTAAGATTGGACCTCACGATTTACTTAGTCTTACCCTAAACTTGGTCTTAAGATGTGCTGTATATGTGCATGTGCACACAAACATACACCTATTATTGTCAGTAAGCTTTGTGTACCAAGCATGACTGAGCCCAGGAATTACTCTGCAACCATTGTTTTCTATCTTCAGTGTGTGTTTATATAAACTTTACTCTATCTACCTAGAGATAAGAGGTATCATTTTTCTCCATAATTGACAGGATAAATAATGGCAGGTAGTATTACAGGAAAGCTCCAATTGTGGATGAACACCATCCAGACCTACTAGGCCCAGAGCATTAAAAAAAATGGCACGAAGTGATGTCCTTAAATGTTTTAAGCTAAGTAATTCAATTGGATCAGAGTGAGGAACAGAAAATGAAGCTTTATTTTATTTGGAGAAGCATGCCTAGGGGAGACAGTCTTTAGTTCAGATAACCTGGCATACCAGGGAGAGGGGAGAGTACAGTACATGCTGCAGGTCAGACAGGAGGGCTGCAGTCACCTGGGAACAGTGTGCCGAGAACTCAGTCTCCACTACAGAGCAATGGAGAGCTGCATACCTGGGCTCACGTTAGTCCAGGAAGACAAGGAAATCAGGGGCTGAGGCAGGCTTAGCACTTAGTGTGGCAAGGATGGATGAATGCTCTCATTTCTTTCTTTCTTCCTTCTTTCCTTGCTTGCTTTGTTCTCTTTGTCTTTCACTAAAGAAACAATGAATACAATTTCTCCACTTTTAGAATCTGAGACAGAAACCTAGAAACTGCCTATTTGACTCCTTTATTGTATTAATAAAGAACTAAAGCCAGGGAAAGCAAAACTCACAGGTTACATGGAGCCATGAATTTTTCTTTCTCCCAGGACCCAGTGTGTGAATGAATTAGTGCTGAGGTTTAACACTCACTATAAATGTTTGACATTTGACAATTCAAATGTTGTAAAGTGCAATAATTTGCATAGAATGCAATAATGCAGTCATTGAAAATACCTTGTCGCAAAGTAAGTCCCTATCTTGTCCTTTGTGGCACCATAGTGACCACCTGTGTCTGTCAAAGGGACAGCATTTAGAGGGATGAATTCACTGGTCAAAGACTGAAAAACTGAATAGTTACATGAGCAGAGGAGAGGAGAGAATGGCATAAAACATGTGGGTAAGTGGTGTGTGCATGGATGGATGGATGGATGGACAGACGGATGGAAGGATGTCTTTAAAAGCAGAAATTTAATTTGTTCTCTAATTCTCTAAATAAGAACTGACTGTGCCAATTTGGGACCATGCTGTCTGAAATTGAAAACAGCAATAAACATGCTTTTTAATAACTCTGATCAGCACAGGCTTTCTAGTACCAGTATAATAAGGCAAGTCTCATGATTAAATCTCAAAGACTAAGATTGCCAGCAGAGGTGTCTGGAAGTGTCAGCAGTATGGAAGTGCCAAATACCTATAATTACAAGGAAGAAAACTTTCCATGATTAAGGGTAGTCATGCAAAGCTAGGGAAGAAACTGCATATTAGAATATTGCTTTTTTATCTACTGATAAGCATTTTAAAAAGAGACGTTTATACAATGAAAAGGGGGCTGTGAAAAAAATCATAGCTGGAAGATTATAGGAGAAAACTGTTTCATTAACTTCTAAGAATTTGTAATTGTCATCTCATTTTTTAGTAAAAGAAAGCATCTTAAAATTTGATGAGTTACAAATTCTCTGGTATATGCCATATAAGATCAACACTGGAGAAACTGAGGCAGGAGGATCATGGGTTCCAAACCAAGCATGGTTACAAAGCATCCCAGTGGAGTTGTGTAACAATACCTTGTCTTGAAAACAAGCAAACAAACAAATATTATCTGCTATAAAAACCTCCTCTTGGTATCCCTTTCTGGTCTGCTCACAGAGTCAGCATTAGTGAGTTCTTCTAAGCGAGATGTGCTGAAGAACAGTGCCAGTGAGGAGAAACAGCACTCACTGAGAGTGATCTTGAACACTTAGTGTTGAGGAGACGTTAAAGCTGAGTGTGAGTGTCTCCTACAAAGTTGGTGTCTCACTGATGAGTTGTGCAATTATTCTCTCTCTCTCTCTCTCTCTCTCTCTCTCTCTCTCTCTCTCTCTCTCTCTCTCTCTCTCTCTCTCTCTCAGCTGAGTTCAGTCCCATCAGCACTAAATTCCATTCAGAGTTCACAGCCATCACAAAAGCTAGTGCAGTTTTAGGTTAAGCATATTTTATCCATAAATTGCTATATTTGGTTCTGGAGTTATTACTGCAATTCCTTGGGGTACATTTAAATCCACCTTATTGTAATAGATTATGGAATATAGTGGCTAATGTGTCTAATGTAAAATAAATGACTCTAATGATTTATGATGCGACACTTCAATTTTATTGAACATAAGGATCATTGTACTAAAATGGATGGTGTATTGCTGGTTTAGCATAAAATACTGAATAACATATTCAAGAAAATGAATGGCTCGACCAGTTCATAATATTCTGCCCCTTCAGCTGAGAGGTCTTTAATAAGCAAGAGTGTCATTACACTTGGAAATGGATGTGTAGGTAATCCATTATCTAGAACAATGACAGGGACCTGCCTCCATCCTTATTGTGAGGGAGATTCTATAGGGAAAAAGACTGAGTTCTTCAGGCTTCATGAAAGGTTGATTCTCACTCAACCACACACCAACTATGCAGTGTCTAGTACAACAGGAAATATACCCTAAACTTATAAATTGACACTTTGAAATTCTATTGATCTGTCTTAAGATGAGGAATTTTACAAAGGGGTTGTTTTCCCACATAGTCCTTTTTTCCTGTTCTTGGTCCACATGTCCATTCTCCAACACTCAACAGTCCTTCTGCCCAGGAATCATGGTGTTGAGATTTTATCTTTTCTTGGACAATGTCTTCATAGTAGATAGCTGAAGGACAAGATAGAGTAAAGGCACTTACTTTGTGGTTAGTTCTTAATAACTACAATATTAAAGATAGTTTTCAATGATCTAGGGGTACACGGGAGCAATTGATCAGACTTCTCAGATCCAGGAGATGAAAGACAATTACTTGATAAATTGACAGGTGTAGATGAATGGTGATGTTCTGTCCTTAAAAAAACTGGGAGGAATTACAGAAGAGAATTCATGTGAATGCTGCTTGACTCTGGTCCTTGGAATCTGGCCATTATGGTCTTATAATTCTCCTGGGCTACCTGGGGGAAAGTTTAGTGGCAGGGAGAGAAATCCTTATGGCATTATCTCAGTAGCTGCCATCTTACCTCTGGAGAGATGATGCCTTTCTGTGCTGTGGCTCTGCAAGGAAAAGAAAAGGGCTGGAGTATCCTGAACCTATCTATTGCGTTACAGTATCCCTGCCACGAACCCCATCAGCCACACCTCCCCTCACCATGCTCTGAGTCATTTCTTTCTTCTATCCTTCAATTCAGACAAGCTCATGGAGACAACTCAGAGGACCTACCTACTACTAGCCCTCAAGATACTCTACTGAGGTGTAGACTTGAGCATACTTCATATGATCCTAGGCATACATCTAGTCTGCCATCTTTCTCCAAGGTAGGAGACACTGACACTGCCTGGAATGAAATGTGTCATAGTAACCTGATAGTGATGTGACTGCTGTCTAAGCAGTTAATGAGTTATACATTCCTGAATGAAGCAATTTTTCCAGTAGACTGTGTTGTATAAGCTGCACTGTTTGTTTCTTTATCTAGGACATAATTCTGTGTATTTTAATTATCATATTGATAAAGTTATGATATTACATGGGACTATTCATTGAAGAAAGAGAAATGAGCAAATATTGATGACTGGCACTTAACTTTTGTCATGGAAGCTAAGGGTCAAGTCTATTTCTGAAACACATTGATGCTCTAAAATCATCTACTACCAGTGAAAGTGGACATTTCTTCACTTCCTATTGGGTTGCTTAGGGATACAACAGCAAAGAGAAGTCAATGCTGTTGAAATTTCTCTGACTGTAAAAAGGTCCTCCCACAATCACAGAGCCTCTAGTTGCTAAATTTGGGGATTTTTCTCTGCAACAACTTCCATGCAAGCATGGAATGCCAGGACATGTCCATAAAGAACTTGGAAAACGATCCTCTTTTTCTTTTGACCTTTACTACCCCCTGCCTGAAAATTATGCAGTTATTAAAATGGGTCCTGAGACTTTACCACCTTCTTCCCATCACTTCAGCAAGGTCTATGTTATCATCATTCTAATTGATCTTGATAGATACAACTCTAGAAAGGCATGCCAGGGCACACTGCCCTCCCGTTCATGACTGTACCCAGACTTCCCCCATGTCCTTGTGTTTTATATTGTTCTCTAGCACTTTTATATTGATGGCTCTAGACTTCCATCTGTAAGAGAGTTCACAAGTCGAGTTGGGGATGTCAACATGTCTCTTAAAAAAATGGTGCTACCTTGGAGCCCATTCCTTCCAGATGAACACCTGACCCAGTCTTGATGTTGGGATGAGGAAAGCAGATCTGCCTGGAGTGGATGCTGCTCTAAGCCACCTTGGGACCTTGGGACCTCTTGCCCTTGTTGGGGATGAGATAAGGAGATGGGGAGAAGAGAGAGTGACTGGGAGGGACGGAAGGGGGAAGGGAGTTTGAACAAGGGGATACATGGATAAAAAATGAGACTTTATTCATAATAAAAAAGAAAAAAATGGTGCTAAAGGAGCTTTTTTTCCTGACACAAAGATTTACAGCTCTTTTGCCATCTTTCCTAATGGGCTCTTCCAGCTCTCGCTCTTCCTTTGATCTTGAGGCATGCAGAACAGTCCCAGGCAAACCCTTGGTGCTCACTAAGCAATGCCTTCAAAACACTGTTATTTACTAACCAGAATCAGACCTAGGAGCATTTGTGGTCTCCACCCCGCATTGATATTTAAATGTGGGGCTTTTTTCTTTATATCTGCCTTTAGATTATGAGCTTTTAAGTCCATCAAAGGAACATGAGAAGTTGCTTTGGGAGCAATGAATTTTCAAGTGTTAAGCCTATGCCAGAGTCAACCTGGTATAGCAGGCAGACTTTGCAGCACAAGCATTACAAGCCTGGGACGTGCTCAGGTTGTTGAGAACAACTACAGTGAGATGCTCAGGACAAATAACTCATTAGAAGCTATATGTGATGAGCTTAGACACTGGGAATAAAACCAAAGTGACCTTGCAATGTGGAGAATACTGTGTCTATTAGTGGGATGCTATGTTTCTTTCCACAAGCAAGAGGTGACAGAATGTTGGCATTTTATGGTCCTTTTCTGATCAACAATAGTTAAAAACATCTAGAGGTAAACTTAACAGAGAGTAAATGGGGACAATGTGTCAGCCTGAATAACTCCTAAATTAATGCAAAGATGTCATGCTCTTGTGCAGGAGAATTCAGTCTTTAAGATGCTAGGGTCCCTCCTTCTGCATTCCCCCTGTTATACTCTCCAATACGAAGACAGATGTTAGCAAGGCATGGAGGCAGCAGTTGAAAATGGATGGTAACTTGACATAATGTTCTTAAGTTCACCTGGAAAAGTTAAAAGGTGATGATGGCTAAAGAGGAAAATAAATTGGTAACAGAGAGATAAGAGAGGCCTCCTGCCATACAGCCAACCCCAGCCAACAAGAGACCACAGAACATCGATCAAGCTGCCAGCAAGGTAGGCAGCAGAGCCTAGGATTGATCCCAAGTCCTCCCTCAGGAAGACTGGGGGTGGGGGAAGAGCCAACACAAGCTTCCTCTCAGCAGAAGAAACTCCCTGGATTGATACTGTAAAGTTCTCAAAGAAATACAGGTTTGTTTATACTGAGAAAGGGAGCTCTGAACGTGACATTACAAGATGAAGCTGTCAAAGAAAATTCTGACATATTTGACCACAAAACAAAACGAAACTCACAATCAGAGATCAAAGACCAACAGCAAAGTAGTATTGCAAGCGTGTGTGTGTGTGTGTGTGTGTGTGTGTGTGTGTGTGTGTGTGTGTGTGTGTGTGTGATGCATCTTTATGTGTGTAAAAGTGTCTGTGCATGCATATGAAAAACCCTCAGGTATCATTTCTCAGGAGCTCTCTACCTCAGTTTTTTGATAAGTATGTTTCTGTTTCTTTTCTTTTTTTTTCTTTCTTTTTTCTTTTTTCTTTTTTTTTTTTGAAATAGAGTCTTTCACAGATATCTGTGGCTTCCTGATTTGACTGGGTTCCCTGGTCAATGAACCCTTAGGGAACCTAATGATAACAATCATATTTGACCTCACCCAGTTTCTTACATGGGTTCTGGGACTTGAACACAGGTTCTCATGTTTGCAGGACAAATCTTTATCAACTGAATTATTTTTTCAGCCCACAGGGTTTGATTTTCTTACCTAATTAAGGGTGTCAATGATATATGAATAAAAACACATTCACAGAGACATAGAGACACATGTATATGAACACACATGTGTATACACAGAAAAACATGTACATGTACACACAGAGACTACTTTAATTATTCATTCCAACTACATTCCTAATACCTACCTTGAAAATGTTAAGCATTTACCATCAATTTAGGATATCTTTTTTCCTTAATACAATTTTGTAATCAAGTTTGTATAATAGTACAAGCATGTGAAATTGTGGTAAACACAAACAAATCTGTGTTGGTACTATGTCTGACTTTAACCTAGAAGTCAATGGTTCTTAGTCTTTTTGGAGACAATCTTCTTTAAGGATCAGGGGTGGAAAGACGCTCAGTGCTGAAAAGACTGCACTGCTTTGAAGACACCCATGTTTAATTCCTAGCACGTGTATGGGGCAGTTATTGCATGTAACATCAGCTCCAGAGAGTTCTGAGCCTCTTAGCATTCACAAGCACATAACCACACACACACACACACACACACACACACACACACACACACAGAGTAATAATAAAAACAAATCTTTAGAACTCAGAAACTACAGGACATACTCCCTAAAAGGTGAAGCACAGGCAACAGAGCACTGTGTGTATCGTGACTCTGCCTATAAATGTGTCTTCTAAAGTGAATACATGGCAGGCACCTCTTATTTTTTAACAAATCACCGAAGACTTAATTGATTAAGAATCTCTGTAGCTTGTGATCCTGCAAGTTGGCAGGTTGGTGGCTTGGACTGTTTCTGAGAGAGAGGGGGTCAGCACACTGCTACAGTCAGATAATCTAAGAGCGAGCCACACACTTATATGGATACTGCCTATCAGAGGGAAAGATGTACAAGGTTCCCCATTGGTCTTCTCCAGCAGAGTGCCCTGGATCTCAAAGCAAGAACAGAAACCATGTTATCTCAGAAGGCCACAGCATATGGACAGAGTGTCACTTTCTACATCTCTTCAGTCCTTGCAAGGATCAAGCCAACCTAGACTAAGAAGGAATGCGTTTGTGTATTTGCCATGAGAAAAGACACTGTGGTGTGGGGTGCGGGGTCACAGAATCACAGGGGCCATTTTTTTAAAGTCTACTGTGCACAGTGACAAGTGACCCTAGATAACTGAGGAACTGAGACAGGAGTTTGCATCATTTGAGGCTGGGAGTTCAAGGTGAGCCTGGGCTGCATAACAAAACTCCATCCCCAAACTAACTAAATAGAATCATCTACTACAATTTAGGTATCTGAAAATATGCTGCTTTTAACCTACAGTGGATTTAGACACCACCATTCACACTCAGAAGTCACTAAAAGTGACTATAAACTACCAATCAATTCAAGCTACATGACCAAGAAGTTCTTGGTTTGTTTTCTTTACCTTATCTAAAATTTTCCCAAAGACAAAACTATGTGTGTATGAAATGGAGAAGAAGTATAAGTAGGCATGACCTGTTTCATCCACTTAAATGTACAGTCTTTATCCACAACTGGGAAAACTGAGCATAGCATCCATCCTGTCAGAAAATCTTTGCAGTCCTGGGAGATAGAGAATTGGAACTCATATTGGGTCTCTACACCCACAAGGAAAAGCCAGCAAAAAAAAACCCACAAACCATGATCCTAAGATGGAATACCATTGTGAGAAGTCCTAGAAATTAAACTAAATTTATTATCTTTCATCCAAGAGAACTTTGGTCAAATGTGATTAGCCTCACTACACATTCACTTCCCCTGTGCATGGTCACATGTAAGTATCTTCCACTGCAGTGACTGTGGAAGGTCAAAGGTCACCACCCTGTAAAGAAAGCCTTGATAAGCTAGCAAACAGATGGAAGTGAACAGACAAAAAAAACAGCAAAAGAAATGGGCACTAAAGTCTAGTCCCAGTAAGCTAGAATATGCCACATGTTAATAAAGAGCAGAATGCAAGAAAGAAGCAAGAAGGAAAAAACACAGTTGCCATGGTGATTTTGAGTGTGTAGTAAGTGAGAACTTGGTCTAAAATCCAAATTTCCAATCACTGAATTGGTTCATCTCTGCAGCTACCATAGCCATTGATGGGAAGGAGTCCTGAGAAGACCCTGCTACAGCTCCCTTCAGTTCAGACTAGAGGTGTTCCCTTGGGCACAGGTGAAAACTACGAAAACCTTTGAAATGAACTCATCCCGAAAGCAACCCCTAGAAGGCCGGATGTCCCCAATTGTCTATGGAGACAATTGTAGAGGGATGCTATTTTTAATACTTGGATATGGCTCAAGTTCCTTTCAAGGGCAGGAAGAAAGTATTCAAAATAATATGGTTGACAGACTATGGCATTAAAAATAAAATAACTTCCTGAACTTGGACTCTCAGCCTTACAAATTCCACTTTTTTTCACAAGTGTTACCTGTGATGGTAGCTGCTGCATCCCTGAGCATCTTTGAGAGTTGCTTGTCTGTACCTCCTGCAACCAGCCTGGGCTCTCTCCTGAAATGCTCAGTCAGCACCCTGTTGCAGACATGAAAATATTTAACATTAAGCAGAAGAACAATAATGTCAAAAAAATCCCAGCAAATGAAGAATAAAGAATGAGGGGACTGTTTGTAAAGTGATGGAGGAGCGGACACTTAACTATTTGGAATGCTGGGAGGAAGGAAGAGAGAAAACAAAGAGGAGGACGTTATCTAAGAGGGAAGTGACAGGGAGCATCTAGAACAGACAGCGTGATGATGCAGACTGGAAAGGGGCATAGTTAGGGAAGCAACTGAAAAATCAACTAACTGAAAAAAAAACCCAGTAAACCAAAAGGCCAGTATCAAAACCATGATGGTGTTGAGGTATTCAAAGAGAATGAGAAATGTTTCAAAGACCACCCATAAAGGACAAAGTCACACTTTAAATAATTAGAATTGGAAAGACATCAGAATATTTAACAACTACATTACAAGAGAGAAAACATAAAAGCAATATTTTTATAATTCTGGGAGAAAAATATTTTCAACCTTGAAGTCTACTGCCTGCCTAAACTTTCTGTTCAGCATGACCATGAACTTCAGATGAGAAAGGCCTCACTCTCTTTTTCTCCAGTGTGTGCACATGAGTGAGATGTATGCATGTCCGTTTGCTCACCCACACAGGTGAGTGTAAAAACCAGAGACCTTGACACAGGATCATTCACTGTAGCTGGGGCTACACGTCCAGGGTAAAACTAGTTGTTTACAGTAGACTGTCTGACCAGCAAGTCCTCAGATCCACAGAACTCTGTCCACCAGCACTGGAGTTGAAGATATGTAGTATCATGCCTGGCTTTCACGTGGGTGCCAGGGATTTGAATTCAGGTCCTCGTGCTTACATGGCAAGCTATTTATCCACTGAGCCACCTCTGAAACCTCAGTGATTTGTTTGTTTCTACTTTGACCTTAAAGTTTTGTCTGGATTCTGAAATAACAAAGCCTATGAAATTAAGTATTCAACCCAGGAAATGAGAATGTGAATACTAATGAATGATGGCAGACCACTCACAACTATGCCTCGGAAGAAAACAAGTCCTCACTGGATAAAGGTACAACTGTCATTGATACGTAGTGCAGTATATCCATCTATTGAAACACAATATGGCCAGTTAAGAGCACCTGTTGCTCTTGCAGAGAACCAAGGCTCAGTTCCCAGCTCTCAAACAGGAGCTCACAGTCTTGCTGACTCCAGATCCAGGGGATCTGATACCTTCTTCTAACCTCTGCGGACAATACATGCATGCCTGCAGTATACATACATGCAAGCATAATGCTCATACACTAAATAAATAAATAAATAGATATTAAACAAACAAATATAATACTAAGGACAGAAGCATATGAAATGAAATTAAGAATATATATTACTAAGACAGTTTACAGAAGAAGCAACTATGTATCTCAGAAATATATCAAAGGAAAGATGAAAGGGCTCAGGTCTACAGCACTGCTCACACTGTAAATATTGTTGATAGTTTCGTTTTATGAGGAAATACAGTATGGTACCATCCTCAGAGAAATCATGATGCATGTCTGAAGTCACAAAGAATACTAACCCTGTAAACTGGCTTATTTTACTATAGGCACACAAGTATGATGAAATTTAATTTATGAGTCAGACTCAGTAAGAAATTCATAGTAGTGACTTACAATAAGATACAACAATTACAACAATACATCGTAATAAAAGAAATTCCATCCAGAGAATTTAAAATTTACAAATTATTTACTGTTTTCAGGACACATTTGCTGGAGGTAACTGAGCTAACAGAAAGGGAAATGACGGGAAGAGGTCTATCATGCTGTCAACACACCATCAGATGTGGTGTGTTGGTTTCAAGATGGGGAAGGAGAAGGGTATGAGAGACACGGGCCCACAAGTTTACTCACAGCAAGTGTAGAATCCGTGTATTTAAAAACTGCACTAGGGGACTGGGAAGGTGACTCAGTGGTTAGGAACACTGGCCACTCTTCCAGAGGACCCAGGTTTTATCCCTGGCGCCAACATGGCGATTCACAACCATTTGTAATTTCACTTCCGGGGATCTCATGCCCCCTTTGGGCTTCTGCGGGCACCTGGAACACATGTGGTACATAGACTTATGTGCACTCAAAAGATCCAGATACATTTTTAAAAACTGAGTAGTTTTAGAAGGTTTTCATAATAAAGTCATTATAATGTCTTACAGAAAGGAAAAGTTTCAGGTGTTGAAGTGAGGGGTGTTCAATTGTTAGATTTCCTTTGACACTGGTTTTAAACATATATGGATTGACAACAAAATTAAGTAAACAGAAATAAGATTCAGCATGTCTTGATGCATGCAACTTAAGCCAGCTTATCTCAAGCTCTTCCTGTCAGTGAACACTTAGGGAAGTGACGCAGAGACATAGTCCTGCCCTTTATGGGTTCCTTAGAGAGTGTAGAGAAAAGTGAGTAGGTATAAAGAGGGTTAGGGATGGTGTGAAGCTTCTGTGTGCTGCCTGCTGCCCATAGCACTCTTTGTATCTATCTTCTCATCCAGGTGAGGGGCAGGATTCAACAGGCTGGCTGAAGGAATCAGTGAGACAGTGTGAGTGGCTGATAGTGGGCGACTACTTCACTGCCTGGAACATGCAAAAAACAACCAGTAGCATTCTGTTTTATCTAGAAAGGCATCCACCAGGAAATGTCAGTGGAGGGTGAGAAAGCCACTGGCAGTATGGAGCAGATGTAAACACTGTCAGTGCAGGTTTCTAACTTTCAGCTGAAAAGCTTGGCATCTTCTGTGATGGCTTTGGGGTCCCAGTCTGGCTGCTGGTGCTTCCTGCCTCTGTCTCCTTACCTGTGCTTGTCAGCCCCAGATAGCACCTTCCCACTTTTTCTGGGTTCTACTGGTTGTCACCTTTACTATGTGGCCACCTCCTAAGGCTTATGCCTGGGGGAAATTGCTCTGGTGTCCACCCTTCATCCTGCCTGCAACTGAAAGGCCACTGTGAGTTCACTTCCTGAGGGTCCTGCCAGAGCTCAGATAATCAGCCCAGCAGCCAAAGCTCCAGGCTTTGCTTTCTGCAAGGCGGACCCTGGAACACATTACAAGAAACCGCAGGAAAAGCAAAAAGTTTTCACTGCAGAGATTTTTGTGGAGGTGTACTAATACTGTCACACATCAGCCTCCCAAATATTTCTTAGAGCAGTTTAGCTCAAAAATAGGTTTAAAAGTGTGAATGTGTAGTATACTCTTAAGAGGAAAATAATAAAATAAAATTGTATATTACATATGATTTGCCTGCATAAGATTTTTTAAAAGATAACTGGAAAGAAATAAACTAAGACATTAAGAGACAATCAAGTCCATCTTTTCTCTTCCATCCATCATTCCTCATCCAGCATCCCTTCCATCCAGCATCCCTCCATCATGTCGTCCTTCTTTTCTTGAGGATATAGAGTGTCTATTATTTTGTCATGAGAAAAAAGCTTAAAATGTACAAATAAACTGAACATGGTGCCTCATGCATATATTCCTAGCACTTGGAAGCCTGGAGTTGGAGGATTGCCAGCCAGGACACACCAAGACTTTTCTCAGATAAACAAAAGGTAAACAACACAGTAAAGTTTAATTACCACATTAGGGGCTTTAGACTTCAGAACACTTAGGTAGGGGAACATATTCATTTATTCAGTTTTCTAGAAGCATACACAAGATTTGTGACATGGTACATTATGATCACTGTCTCATTTTTAAACTTCTGTAAATACTCCAACATTAGAGAAGGACAAAACCGAGCCCTTCTCTCATCAAACCAGCTTGAGGTACTTGGAGCAGGTGCCTCCCAAACACAGGAAGCACATGTTCTGCAGGGCGTGTGCATCATGGCAGAGTGTCTGCCTTGCATGCACACAGGCCTGGGTTTGGTCCCCAGCAGGAGCTATGGCACATTTTCAGTGTGACAAATCATGCCATATAACAACTACAATGAAGGGATTTTCTTTTTTGTCTCCTAAAAACAATTATTGCATATGTGTGTGTTTAGCTCATGTGCAGAGGTCAGGCGCAAACTCACAGGAGTCAGTTCTTCTGGCCACCATGTGGGTCCCAGGGATGGAACTCAAGTTGGTCAGAGTCAGCAGTGTTTTTAACCAGTAGGCCATCTAATAGCCTGAAAGCATTTTCTTAAAAATATGGCTTCAAATTCAGAATCTTAATCACCACCACTGTAGCTAGATAAGTAAACATTTTGTTCTTTAAAAAAATAATTATAGAACGTTCCCTCATTGTAGCAAAAGACACCTCCCCCCAATCTCCAAAGGCTGTAACCAGAGTTATAAATGGTTCATCCCACTTCTGAGACCCTTGTCTGAACTGTGTGACATTACTGAAATATCAAATTTCTCACTGCCTTGAGGCTTTTGCCCCTATTGTTGTCTAGAAGATTCTTCAGCCAATCCCTGTACACCTCCCCCTCTCAATCTCCACTATTGATCCCAATAGTACCTCACTGTGACACCTTCAGTGAGTGTCATCCCTGTACCCTGCCTTCCATCTGCCTCCAACCTCCACCCTGCCTCTCTCCTGTCCAGGGCTTACTATTACCTAAACTACAGGGCAGGTGTTTGTTTATCTTAATGATGACATTGAGAATGTGTTTGTATATTGTATGCATGCATACACACATGTGCACACCTACACAGATACACATGCACACACATATATAAACACACACATACCACTAGACCTCTCTCGATATCCCATGAACGTTTTGCTGGTGCAACAAAGAACCCTTGGGAACAACATCTGAGAGCTGTTGAGCCTCTGAACAGCAGGTCCACCACCATGTTAAGAGAGGTATTTGAATCCCTCTGGCCTGAGACTGTTACTGTAATGATGCTTCTGTTTAAAAGACTGGCATTCATTTAGGCCTAACAAATCTGAGACTGTTACTAGAAGTGGAAGCCACATTGCCTGAAAATATTAAAGTCTTCTAAAACACCCTAATAAACAGATTGCCAGAAACTAAGTCTCCTGCCTTGATCACCAAAGCAAACCTCACACCTAGTGTGAGATCCATTCAGCTCACTGATAACCTTTCTTCTAGTTTCACACAGGTCCACCCACAGTATACAGGGAACTTGGTCTCTAGATCCTGTGGACAACCATGGTTGCAATGCATTACTTGACTGAATCCTATTCCCGGGGGAACCAGCACTGAGTAACCACATAGACAGCAACCCTTGGCAGCCCGGGGTTCTCTTGTTCTCTGGAAGTTAGTCGTTGGAAGTTCCCATGGAATTACTTGGACTCCAGTAATGGGGCTGCCATTGTTTGATCTAATGCAGTTTCTGAGAAATTTCTGAGAAATAAATTAAAAAGAGGCCTACAATGGAGACAGCCACATGCTTAAAGCATGCCAAAGAAAGAGCCAGAGTCAGATTCATGGATCCCACCACTGGCTTAGAAAAAGGAACTTCAGCCTGTGAACTACTGCACTGAGCATAGAGAGAGGCTGCACTTGGGGCGTATGTCATTGGCATTAACCTGCAGCCAACCACTGCTGGGGACAGATGTTCTTCATCCCAAGAGGAGGCCTTGGCTGGTTCCAGGCCATCTGAAGGACTTTGGGAAAAAAATGACTCTACTTCTCTTCTCTCTGGGGTTCAGTGATTTCAATCCCCTGGTGAGCTGCCTTTACCTTGATACCATACTGAAGCACACTTCCACTGAGACCTGTTTCTGGTAAATTTTCAAGCTGGTTCTTCCCTTTGCAGGTGATAACCTGCCCTGCCAAGTCCACACTGTGTAGTGGGAAAAACAGCAGCCCTTCTGTTTGGGTCCTGCATCTGCTTTCCTTTCTCAGGAAGCCTGGACATTTGAACCAGTGTGTGAGTCTAAGCAAAACAAAGCAATGCCTGTAGGGGACAAGATGGCTCAGTGGGTAAGGCCTTTGTTACACAAGCCTGAGTTCTGTCACTGGCGCCCACATGGTTAAAGGAGGTTCTACCTGCCAGCTGTCCAGACATGTATGCCATGCCTGTGTATGTCCAACCAGATTTAAAAAAAAAAAAAAAAAAAAAAAAAGCTTTTTAAATTAAAAGAGAGATGGAGGGATGGGGGATGGGTGGAGAGGAAAAGAAAGAGATATTGCTTAGAAAATAAAAGAGGGGTCTTAGGAGAAACCTTGGCTAATGAAAGCATGTGTGTCAACTCCACAGAACTCACTTGAGTATGAGGTAGGTGTGTAGCCCAACAGCTGGGAGTTAGATAACAGGCCCTGAAGCCAGCAGGCTAGCCAGAGTATCCATCTCATGGAGTTCTGGCTTCAAAGCAGAGACCCTGCCTCAGAGAGAGAGAGAGAGTCAGTAAGGAAGGCACCAGATGTCAGCCTTGAGCCTCCACACACATGCTAATGCTCACACATATAAATACAAATACATATGTCAAAAAAACTTTTTTAAAATGAATAGAAAACTTCTGTGGATTTTATATAAATGTCTACAAACATGAAGAGAAATAGCTTGCTTTCCTGTGGCTCTATCTTGAAGTATTTTCTTCATGTTTACTCTGGAAGTATCAGATTTTACATTTCACATTGAGGTCTTTGATTCATTTTGAATTGACTTTTATCCAGGTAAGAGATGTGGATCTAGATTCAGTCTTCTGTTTGTGGGTCCAGTTTCCCCAGGACTATTTGTTGAAGGAGTAAACAAGACATTCAGAATGAAACCCTCTCTAGGGAGGCAGAAGGAGCATAAGTGGGACTGAGTCCAGCTAAGAATTCTGGGGAGGCCTTTTCTTTGAGTAAATTATAGACAGGGCTTAGAGCAAATGAAAACCCAGCAAATAGTTGTGAAGAATCAGGCTTGTGAATTTCAATGCTGGGCATGTGAAAGGGACAGAATCATTGCCATTTTGTCTCAGAATCCTCATCAGTCTCTTCTGCTGATGTTTCTCTGTCTTGTCACAAGTGCTGGAGTATGAGCTAGCCGGTCTCTAATTGCCCGGCACTGTGTGTTTGCAGTCAACAGAAAATAATCTGAATGCTAAATGATGCCTATGTGTCCCCTTCCGTGGAGACAGAGGAAAAACAGAACATGAATTTCTCAGTCCTTTCCTTAGTCAAATTTGCACTGGGCCATCTAAGGTATAAAGCATGAAGGAGGCCCTGAATGCCAGTTTGTGAGACAGTCACAGAAGTAAATGCAGATGTCTGTGAGGTCTCCAGGTAGACACAGGTGCTCCTGATGTCACCAAAGACAACTTCAATTTGTACAAAACTTACAAATATTATGTGTCTCCAGACCTCCAGCCTGAGCTCTGTTCTTGCTGATCCACCACAATATGATCAAGCCCCACAGCAAGCTGCTACCACCATGGACAAGAGGCAGATAAGCCTATATTCCTTCCCTTGTTACCCTGGACACAGACACCTAATCCTGGTACCTTCTCTTCACCATAGATAAATCTACCTAAGCCTCCATGTATCCCATCATGGTGTCCCTTGGGACTCTGAGCCAAAACAAATCCTTTCCTTAGGATGCTTCTGCCTGATAGTCTGTCATAGTCATGACAGAAATCACACACACAGACACACACACACACACACACACACACATACACACACACACAGTGACACACACATATACACACACAGAAACACAAGCACACACAGAGAGACACACACATACACACACACATAGAAACACAAGCACACACACAATGGGGGTGGGGAGGGGGAAGGCAAAGAATCTTCTTCCCCAGAATGTCGAAAATACTAAAATGTAGAAATTATGGTTCCAGTGAGTTGAGCAGAAGATTTTTCTAAAACCTCAAGATGAAGCTGGTCCTCATTTTATGTGTGAGTCACCACAGAATGTGTCATAATTACATGGAAATACGCCCTGCTCACCACAGGAACCAAAGCCACAGAAGAAAGCATGTGACCTCTCTCAGCACCCTATCCCTGCACTGTTGTGATGCTGGTACACAATCAACCCTCAGTAAACATGTATTTAATGGATGAATCAAAAGTCCACATACACATACACACTTTCAGATGCTCAGCTGTTACAGAGTTCTAGTTACAGGAATCTGAATCCTGCTGCGTGGTCTCGGGTTTCTTGGGTATTTCAGTTCAAGTCTAACTATAGTATTTCAGCATTTGTGCTCTTCCTCACTAAGGGAACCTGACCATTTTGCTTCATGTGCGTGCTGTGTGTGTGAGCCCAGAACTGTTGCCTTTAATCATTTCCTGTTAGAATTATCACTGGCCAGCTCCTCATGTGCTGTTTCCCCTGTAATGTCACAGGTGCTGAAATATGGCCTAGCAGGTTCTACCAACCATAGACACAGTCTCTGATCTAAGATGTAGCTTGTGGGTAGATTCAATTAGCTGCTGTGACACCAAGTCAGGCTTTTTATCTGTTGTGATTTAAAGATGAAATGTCACATATGGCCTCATGGGCTTGAGCTCATGGTCCCCAGCTAGCAGAGTTGTTGGCAAAGGTCATGGGACCTTTAGAAGGTGGAATATCACTAGAGAAGATGACTTTTCGGCCTTAGAGTTCACACCTACTTCTTGTCCATTCTGCTTCCTGAGTGCAGATGTAGTGTGACCAGCCAGCATCCTAATCCCATGACTGAGCCAGCTCTGGCTGCTGCTACGCCTCCGTGACCAACTCCGTCCTTCTGGAAGTGCGAGCCAAAACGCCCTCTCTCCCTCAAGTTCATTGTGTCACAATATTTTATCACAGCAACAGGAAAGGAACTAAAACAGCACCACATTCTTCCCCACAGCTTTTGACGCCATCTCAGTTCATGGAAAAAAAGATCTGCTGGCTGGTTCAGAGATGACATTTGCTTTCTAAGGAAATGGAGAGGGAAAGAGGTACCAGGCACCTCCCTTCTCCTGTTTAGAAGCAAAGTCACTAACTGCCTACTCAGGACAAGCTATGAGAAAAGTTACCTGTGCTTAAGCCTGGGTAATCAGGTTTTCTCCACCTGGCTGGGGGTAGGCATGTCCGACCCTCCTCCTTAGCAGCTAGCCTTTCTCCACGGTCCAGTTGACAGGCAAGGATGGAAACCTAGGACCTGGCCTGGCCTCAGAAATACAGAGGAGGCAAAGGAAAGAACTTAGGTTAGTAAAGCCTGCAGCCTTAGTAGCTGAACTGTGGAGTACAGGGCTATTCTGGGGGCAGAACAACACAGAGAAATGCCAGTACTCAAAATTTAAGAGAAAAAACAGCCCTCCATGATACAGTGTGTTCCTGGCTCATTTCCACTCATATTTTTGCAGGCGTCTGTTTTTCTTTGGGGTATTGAAGTGTTAGAATGATAGGAAGATGAGTGTTCTAGAGATTGTTTTCAAAGACCCCATATGTAAGGACAGCCATCATGGCTAATGTGTACTTCTGTGTGCACATGTGTTGCATGGCTTCTACCAGTTACTCACCTCTCCTCTACATGGGTTCCAGGGGGCTATGTGGCATCACTCTGAGTTCCTTCCCCTTCAATATTCTTGACCAATGTTTTCCCCATAGGAACATTTACCATTTCCTCCCCGTGGACTTTCAAGTGCATTGCCGTAAAAAGATCAAAGGTGGTAAGAACCACAAGAAGACACTTTCCTTGTCTCTGTTCTTCACCTCCAACAGTTATGTCCAAACTTTGGATGGCAGAGAATGTGGACTTGGATAACATCCTTGCAAAAATAATTTAATTCAAGAAAAGGGAACTTTGAGGAGAAAATTTTCGGAATTATTTTCCTGAATCTAGTTACTTTAATTATTTAAGTAAATTCCTTTGGTGCAGCTGTGGGCTCCACAAGCCTGAGCCTGGGCCCAATACATCTTTCTAGGAAGTGCACCTCTTGCTTCCCATAAAGTCACCATTTAACCACATAGGCAAGGAAAGGCCCTGGAGAAAGAAGAACCAGCGGCTAATGATTGAAGGTCATTGTTAGCTCACCTGTAGCAAAGTTTGAGAACTTTTATTTGAAACATAAGGATGTGAGTGGAGGAAAGCAACCAGAAGGAAAAGCAATTGGGAGTGAGAAGACAGACAGTTCCAGCATGACTGAGACAGAGGGTGGCAGGAGGGACAGGCCTGTCATGGCCATCTCCAAGCACATGGCTTAGAATGTGCACCAAAGAAAGACTTAGCTGGGAGACCATTGCAATAAAATTTAGGAGCCTGCCAGTTTATTTCAAAACCTTCTTCCAACCACTTTGGGTCACCTTTCAGAACTAAGGGCCTAAGGGCACAGGACTAATCAAGTCATTTATTTTTAACTTCTCACAATCCTGCTTCAAACTAGTAAGTTAATGGAGAATTTTTGAACTATTTCAAGACAGTCAAAAGCAATGAACAGGGGGCTGGAGAAATGGCTCAGCGGTTAAGAGCACCGTCTGCTCTTCCAGAGGACCCGGGTTCGACTCCCAGCACCCACATGGCAGCTAACAACTGTCTGTAGCTCCAGTTCCAGGCAAACACCAAGGCAAATAAACAAATAAATAAATAAAGTTTAAAAAAAAAAAAAAAAAAAAAAAAAAAAAAAAAAAAAAAAAAAAAAAAAAAAAAAAAAAAAAAAAAAAATTTAAAAAAAAAAAAAAAAAGCAATGAACAAAAAATGTGGCACTTTGTGTAATATATATATGTGTGTGTGTATACATATATGTGTGTGTGTTATATAATTGTGTAGTATATACTATGTATATAACTCATTATATGTTTTATATATGTAATATATATTACAGATAAATACTCCAAGAATAACTAATTGCTAAGTGATGTTTACATCTGTGGGATTTTGAATTGACTAATCAATTAAAATGAAATGATATCAAATGTAGTGACATCAAAATGCCTCTGGCACACTCAGTGAGGTATCTGGAGCCAAGGACTGGCTTCAGGAACTGTAATCAACATTGCATTTGGGTGATTTCTCAGTATGGTATCAGCTGATGAATTTCCCACTTCAAGTAAACAAACATATGCTGTTTCTTTTTGACAATGTAAAAATTGTAAGATCAGAAGTTTAGAACACAGGTTAGCGGGTTCTTATTGTGTGGATACATTTTGGACACAGCTTTGATTGATAAAATTTTACTGCTAGGTAATAAAAATTGGGGATTTTGTTTGCTTGTTTGTTTGGTATATTTTTTTTTGAAGCTTATGTAACTCTAAGTCATTCACTATGACTAGAAAGGTGTTGGGAATTCGAATCCTATGCCAGCATGTCTTTCTTGCTTATTTAAGCCTTTTATATGCATGTGGGAGCAGGAGACAGCAGAAGGCTGCTGAAGCTTAAGCTCCCATTGCCTTGTCACATAGGCCTTCTGAGAACTGGTTGGCATGTGTATGAGGCAAAGCAGACATTTCTGTTTAAGTATGTTCTTTCTCTTCTCCTTTATGCTTGTGTGTTTGGTTTGTAGACTCTTGTCTTGGAGCTTAGTCTGTTGAAGCTTAAATTGTTTGATTTACTGCCCTATAGCAGGTACCTGTGGGTGCTTGTTCTCTGGGTTAGCAGACAAAGGAGAAGGAGGGGGCTCTCAGCCCTGATTCAAAGGCATCAAGGCCTGTTCTTAAGTCAACAGAACTTACCGAAGCTGTTTACTTAGGACTATAGGAGTCAAATTCAACCTCAGGAGAATGGGGGTAGGGGATTGCCAGTGGGCTTGTTTTTCTGTCTTTTGTTTGGTTAGTTTTTGTTGTTTGTTTTTTGTCAAGAAGCATCATCAGATGAGCCTGCTAAGTGGAAATTACAGCACCTATTTCTCCTCTATGGCTATTACCTATCAGCAGATAGGATTATATTGTAAAGAACTCTTCAAAAAACTAAACTGAAATGGACACAGAGAACTGGAAAGATTTTTGAGTTCTCTGAAAGTGAAGGCTGAGTATGTATGTATTTCTTTTCCTGAAGGAGACAGTTTGTAGAGTAAAATATGTCTGCCAGCTTTTGTGGAGTAAGAAACACCTCAAACATCCGTTGCTGTGGTTCTGCAAGCCGGCTGTACTGGAGTGGCTGAGATGAGGAGTTCTGACTGGTTGACTGGTCACCTTGTGGAAACTGGGCAAATCAGGCCAGGGGCTGAGGACTCTCCAGTGGGCTCTGCCGATTCCCCCTTTAGCAAAAGCTTCACTTTCTTCTCAACAGATCTTTCCTCTGTATTCTTTTTAGAGACTTCTTAATCTGGATCACATTGGAACATCCTGAGGTCAACATCTTTAACAGGATTGCTTGGATTTTCTTGAAAACAGTAATAGAGAAAGCCAGCATTTCTCCTGAAATAGCTTTAACAGTCTTGAGGGTTGTTGTAATTGTTTCTTTGTGGCCATTAGTCCCAGATGCCTTCAGGAAGGAGCTCTGGTCCAAACAGAACTAATTTATTAATTAATTAGATAGCCAGATGATTAAATATTGATGGTTAAATGCATTAGCATTTTTATTGAATTCGTTGCTTTTTATTTCTATTCTGTTTCCTGGATGTCTCTGATGAGCTAATCCCCAACAATGCTGTCCTTGGAAACTTCCTTTTGTGGCTGATGTGGGACACCACTCATAACTCTACCCCTGCAGGGTGCACCCTGTATCTCTCCCCTGTTCATAAGGAAGCTTGGAGTGACTGATGCTGGCTTTCATCCACACAGGATGTTTTGACCCAGCTGTTTGGATAAGGCTGCAACGTGAAGCGTGCTGACATTGTGAGGGGACATGGCCCTGGGGCCAAGGTTCAAGAGCATCATTTTTCTCTCACTCAAAAATAAATTCTGTAATCTGGGTAGTACATCCAAAAGGAACCCCTGGAGAACAAATTTGAAGCTGACCTACCCTCTAGAACTATCTTTACATTTGTCAAAGAAATGTTCTAACAGGCCAGTTTCCAAATTCTAATTCTGCTCTGAGGAGACAGCAATAAGAACACAGGCTTAGTGGAAGGAGGAAGTTTAACACTGCCATGGCTGAGCAAAGGTTGCTAGGTGAAGGAGCACGTACTGGATAACCAAATGGTGAAATTGGTACCAGGAGGTACCCTGGAATTTCCCCCAGGAAGGCTCAGCTGCTGAGATGTAGACCTTGCTTGAACAATTAGATATGTCCATGGATGAAGTGATTTTAGTTGAGTCTGATGAGATCACCAGTGCAGTACACAGATGGAGGCATGGGAAAGAGGTTCTAAAAGGAGTGAAGAATGCAAGTCCAAAGACATAGGTGAGGAACTGGCTCATCTTCCTGCCTTCTGTAACACTTTAGAACAGCAACCATGAGCAAAAGAAGGCGAAGGTAGTCCTCAATTATCGTTTTTCTTGTCCGAAGGTAGCTCAGTGCCCCACACCTGAAACACACCTAGTGACAATGTCTAAAACATATCAATAATGAATAACAGACAGTGCACTCCTAGTTTTTCCTGCCTAATTTATTATTGTTCTCATATGAAGTCTACTTTGTTCAAGCTTAACTTTACCAAGTGTAATGAAGACATCCAAGTTTGAAGGCAAAGTGCAGTGAAAAGGTCCAACACTGACTGGAACATCAGGTTTGAGCATTTTATAAAGGCATTTAAAGGCAAAAAGCTCAGGCTCTCTGAGGCAATTGCTTTTTCATACAACTCAGAGAAGAATTAACTCCTCATTCACTCAGGTTCATGAGATGCCTGTGAGATCTATGAGAAAGCCCAGGCTGGGGCTATGGAATGAGCTCTTCCGTCACAGGAAGTCCAAGGAAGATTCAGACAAGTCCCACCCTCTCCATCTTTAACAAGTCCAAACTTCTGTCCAGAATTGTCTGTTCTAATTTCATGCAACCATTCTATAACCCCATTCAAATCACTCAGGACTCAGGACTAAAGACCACTTGAACATCGGACACCAGCAGGCTGTGATCTGACTAAGATTCCAAAGTTCAGATCTTACCTTAAGGCTTTTAAATATTACTTTGGAACATCTCTGAGACTCAGTTTCCTCACAGTAGAAATGAGATAGATCAAGTGCAGCTTTGATATAGGTAAAAGCTAAGTAAATAAATCAGTGGTGATAAGTGACAATATTTAAATCATAAACCACTGAGCATACTTCTAAGGTATCAACTTTCTCTTATTCCATGACACACTTCTGTATAAACTATATTTGGTATCACTTATATATGTGTTTATGTATGTATCACATACATACCCATGTATCTTTAGTCTCCTTCTGAAAGTTCTACTGCATAGTCTACACATCAGATGGCTTAGTGAACAATCTCTAGAACTTGTGCCTATCCAGAAAGCTGATATGAAATTCAGTTTAAGAGAGCTTCTTGACATATCCTGTCAATAAAAGGTACATGAGACTGTGTTCCGAAGACATGGACAGTATGCACATGAAAGTATCCCAAACTTAATACTTCTTTGTATTTATCAATAGAAATAAAGACTTAAATTTAATAAGTAGAAATGAGTAAAACCAGAAACACTTTGACCTTCTTTCTACTAAATAAAAATTAGTGTTTTCTGTAAGAATTACGGTTTGGGGAAAAAAACAATATGTAGTAGGAATAGTGTGTTTGGAAGGAGGCTATAAAAGAACCAAGTCTGCTCATTTCAGTATTTGTTCACTTGCTGGCTTTTTCAGAAATCCCCTAAGTCACTTGGGCCTTTAAGCCAGTTTAACAAAATTCAGGCTTGTTAACCCTTCCTTCAGGAGCCGGAGTGAGCCTCGCTGCAGACACAAAGAAGAAGGACCAAAGTCCTCTGGAAACATTCAGCTTGTTCAAACTGCATCTAGCTCATGATACAACTTAAAAACCCAAAGGAGAGCAGGAAAGTCAATGTCAGTGCTTGTGAATATTAAAAACCAGAAAATTGACTGTTAGCAGAGGTCAATGGTTTCCCTTATTCAGTGGATAATACTCAGAATGCT
The DNA here is from genome assembly GCA_004025045.1 of Sigmodon hispidus. NCBI lineage: Eukaryota > Metazoa > Chordata > Mammalia > Rodentia > Cricetidae > Sigmodon > Sigmodon hispidus. The sequence continues at coordinate 23,629 of PVIH01004885.1, read as the reverse complement.
TCACCCTGTTTCTTCTTAAATTTATACACATTAGCAGTTCCTCAACTTCAGTGTGCTTTGAGGCCAACAGGAGGGCAGGTCGAAGTGTGGCTTACTGCTTTCTCTTCCCAGGGTTTCAGTGTGGTCAGCCTGAGATGAGACTCAAGAACCTTCCTTCACTGCAGGTTTCCAGAGTGACAGACATGCTGCTGTCCCCAGGGACAACATATGGAGGGGCACTGCTGAAGAACTCATCTTTCTGACTCTTGAGTTACATCTTCTAGATCTTTGGTTTATGGATCACAGATTTCAAGACTGGTATCGCCAAGAACTGGCATTCTCTAGTAATCCATCATAGTGTCTTCTCATGTCCTGCCCCCCATGCCCCCATCCACTGCCCTTCCCTTCCAGGAGAAGAAGCAGAAAAGGCCAAGAGGACAGAGGAAGGATGGAGCAGCCACTTGGTGGCTTCAGCTGACAATCTGTTCTAGCTGGTAAATTCATGTCCTCAGCATGTTCCCAGGGTGAATTTATTGTCTTCCTTTTCCTTTCTTTTGCGTGAAGCCATGCAGAACTGCCTCTCCAGATTGGGCAAAGCCTCGTAGCCAGCACTTTCTGGGGACCACTAGCAGATGACTGTTGCATGAGTTGATAGTGTAGTCAGGAATTCAGGGTGGGGCATTGTCACTTGAGTTGGGAAATGCTGAGGTCAGTTTCAGTTCAGTCTTCCACCTACAGAATTATACCAGGACATAAGTAGACTTTGGCTCCTATGAGATGGATGGGTTTGCAGATTGGTCTTGAGGCTGGAAATTAGAATGTATTTTCCCTGCTGTCTAGGATCCAGTAATTAATGTCCTTACATGAGATATTTTAAAATCGAAAGAGTTAAAAAATTTACAAATAGAAAAAAAAAATCCAGACCAAGGCTTTGAAAGAAAAGTTACATGTCTCTGTCTGTAGTTGAAAGGCATTGCTTTTGTTAACTAATGCCAAGTAACAAGGCTATACTCAAACATAATGACCTGAACTGCCAGCATTTTGTTTATTTGTTCATGTCTGTAATTTTCTTGATTCCTGGTAGGGCTTTTCTGTGTGTGGGATCCATGAGGGTGGCTCAGCTCCAAGAGGACAGACAATCTAGTTCTGAACTGACTCCATTAATTCCTGACATGTCTGTGCTAGAGCTGTTGGCTGTAACCTTGGTCTTTTTCTTTCTTGTCTCTCTACATGTGATGATAGGCTTCTAAGAACAGCATGAGCCTGAGCCTACATGATCCCTGACTACACCTAGCTTGCAAAAGCAGAAAATACAGAGATCCTCTGAGGTTTTGGTGTGGCATTTCCCAGCATGATTCTGTCCTATTGTGTGGTTATGTGAGTTAAGGGACAGTCTACACTCAACACAAGGCTCTGCTCAAGGCCATGGGCACCAGAAATCCCAAATCTCTGGGGTACACAACCCATGGTTGACCCAGTCATGGAATACTGGACTTCCTGTTTCTGCTAGGTCGTTCTTCTCTGCATCATATGCTGCAGATGCTCTGGGTCAATAAAACAGAGCAAGCTCTAAGTCTCAGGCCCTACCATGGGAAAGGGGCTCCACCACGGTTAAAGAAAGAGTTGTTGGTGAATGAGGACAGGTTTGCACTGAGAAGTCTCTGCTGTGATCCTGCAGGTGTTTTGTGTAAGAGCCTGGGAGAACTTGGAGAAAACTGCCTTTTTTTCTTATTGGCTGGATAGTACCAAGAACAGTATCTGGCACCTCAGTAGCTCTATACTGGATGGATGAGTAGGATAACATCACATTAGAGAATATGCATGAGGCAGACAACTCCAGGTCAGCTGCCATGCTGCAGGGCCTTGCAGGGTCGGCTTCTCTCCACAGAGCAGAGCTGTATGCCTCTTCATGTGCGTGCATGGTAAGTATCCCCTGCCAGTTCCCATAGTGTCCTTGTTCTGAGGTATCAATGATCACCAACAGGTTTCTGCAGAGCTTGTAGAAATTTTATTTGATGAGTTAGGCTCTGTGTTCTTCTCTCCAAATGCTTTGGTGGTGAAAGCATGAGCTTGGCTTTATCAAATGTCTCCATTTTAAGGAACAAGCCCTTTTACAAGCTCACACTCTCTCACCTGTATTTTATTATCTGTCTCTCCTCTACCCTTACTCCTTGAGAACATGGTTGTGCAACTTAAGCATCTTGTTCCTGTTGATTTGCTCTTTTGATAGATTATCAACTGAGAAATACTAATTTCGTTTTTCTGATGAACCTCATGTGCTCCCATATGCTTTGGTGATGGACTGGCAGTGGCAGCTGTGTGTGGACCACGCATGTCCAGCCTATGTGCTCCCATATGCTTTGGTGATGGACTGGCAGTGGCTGCTGTGTGTGGACCACGCATGTCCAGCCTGGTTCTTAGCTGTCAGCCTGGTTCCACACAGAATCTGCAGAGGTCATTTACCCCTCAGTGTGTGCTGGTTGTTCTGCTAGCCTTAAAGCTTTACGAGTTTTCAAGTTTTCAAATGAGGCTGAGAAATTACCTCAAGGAGTCGTGTATTTTTATATCCTATCACTTGTTATTGTTTATCACCCCCCTCCCCCGCCCTTATCTAGGGAGCCTGTCATGGACACTGCCTCTCTGGCTTACACAGACTTAACTAACTCCTGTTTGTAAGGAGATTAACATTTTGTTTGTCTTTACTTCTATGTCATTCCACTTCCAGTCGCACAACTAATAAGCATACTGCTCTTTATTCCAAGTTTGACCCATGGAAGTGAGCAGACACACATCGCAGGCACCTGTGGGCAGTCCTGATTCAACTGCACAAACCCCCAGCCATACTGTTCTACATCCAGGTAGGGATCACATAACCTCAGGAATTTCTTTCCACTTCCCCGGTAGACTCTGTACATGGACTGGCTGATACACAGGGTGACTTCTAGTAATGGGTCATCAGTATCCACACTCGTATCACCATGGGGCACCCACTGCACTTCTCTAGGGATTATTTTCAACCTATACAATTAGAATGATTCTAATTATTCCCCCTATTATTTATTAAGTTTAATATAGAAATAAAGTGGTGTCCCCCACTTAATTTAGAGACTTTCTTTTAGAGATAGCCTCACACACAGTGGCCTCAGCTGGAATCGTACACCTTTGATAGTGTTGTCATGCACTTTGGTTTGGCCATCTCATTCGCCACCATGTTGATGGCAATGAGAAGGCTGACAGGAGCAGACAGGAAACCTGGCTTAGAAATAACACAGCACCTTACTGACATATCGTTGAATCCATAGCAGTCACTGTGCCATGAAGTTTGCCACGTAGCAAGAATCTCAGAGAAACCCTGTTTACATCAACTAGTGAATAAATCATGAACGCTGAAACAGTGATGGATTGTGACAGTGAGGCCCACTTCAGTTTCCTTCCTGAACTGGGTAAAATCAAATGAGGATGCCTATAAAAGTTCATTTTCTTCCTGTTTTATGATTCCTATTTTCCCTAGAAACTGCTTCTCTTAATTTCTGAAATATAATTGGAAGTTTGAAATCCCTGGGAGGAAAGTGAGACCGTAGTTATGGTTGTTCATCTATCAACTGTAGAGACTCAGAAATAATTTCAAAAACACAAAATTACCACAACCAAACTTAGGCCATCTGTTTTATCTCCAGTAACTCTTGACATTTAAGATGGACTTGATCACCAAGAATTTCCATTTTTCTTACCTAAAGATATCCTTCTTTGGCCAGAAAGTTGAGGGAGGAGCAGAGGATTGCCCGAGGGAGGCTCTGAGGCCTTAGGTGTTACAGCAATAAGTTGTGTTTGGGTCATTTTGCCCTAAACGTGAGTGGAGAGTTCTGTGAATTGCAGAAAAATAAAACACAATACATTGCAACTTTATGTCCCCTGTGCTGAAGGGTCACAGCTTTCATGAGATTCATAGAGAAATCTGTGTACTTCCTCCTGCCCCCAAAAAGTGAGTAATATTTGGTTCAGATGTTATAGTCTATAGAAAAAACATAATTTCTGAGACAAATACATTTTCCTATTCTTAGAACTATTGGAGCAACAGTAATCTAAGCCTAACTCAAAGACTGACTGCCATAAATCTCACGGCACTGCAGTGTGCCACATGACTTGCAGAACTTCTCATGTCTCTGCACTCAATAATCAGGAAAATCCCCATTAATTTTTGTATGTTTATGAAGAGAGCTAAGTGGGAAAATCCTGGAGAAGACTGTGGTCTTCATGGATGCTAAGCTGGGGCATGTTCCTGAGAGCCTGATGGCATAGCTCTCCTCTCAACAGTCTCCCTGGGCAGTCTGCCTTCTCACTTTCAGACTTTGTTAATACCCTCTTGGATCCACTTATTTCTTGTATGCTATATTAGACAAAGGGGATTAGGGATGTTTAAGATATGGTAGAAACTCCAAGCTATAGCAACTAATAACTTTTTATCCTCCTCTGTTATTGAGGAGGGACTGGCCTGATTGGCTGCATACCTGCCTTTCAGGGTCTCCAAGGAAACCAAACTGGACTTCTCAATTGATTATTAAGTCTTAAATAGCCTAACATTTAGCCTTTACTGAGATTTGTATGGTTAACAGAGTTAGACATGACTGGAGAACATGGAGATAATCATACTTAGGAAACAGCCTGAATGAAAGCTGGCTCAGCACATAAAAGCATTTACCTCTGAAGCTTAAGGACCAGGGTTCAGATCCCCAGCTCCCACACAGAAGCTCAGCAGGTATGGGGGCCTGGCTGTAATCTTATCACTTGGGAAACAGAGTCAGGAACTCACCACAAACTGGCTAGCCAGAGTAACTAAATAAACAAGCTGAGAGGCCCTGTCTCAGTAAATACAGAGCAATCAAAAGCAGTATCTGGCATCAACATCTGGCTTTTAAATGTGTGTGAATACACACATGCATGCACATCCACACAAGATTCAAGGAAGCACACATATCCTATAGAGATATACATGCAAGGAGATAAGGAACATAGCCTAAGGACTTGTGATGGTATAGACTTGTAATCTCAGCAGTAAGGAAGCTGAGGCAGGAGGATCTGGAGTTCCATGCCACCAAACTGGGCTACACCATAAAACTGTTTCTCAGGTTTTAAAAAAATAAAATAAAAGTAAACACATGCTTACTGCTGTTCAAGGCTGTAGGACGACCCCTCCCTCTCTTTGATGAAGGGGTTCCATGAGTGAGAAATCAGCTTTCTGGGCACCTTTTCCCCCACATTCAGGGTGGCAGCTATGAACTTGTGTATTCTTGACTCTATACCTGTTGAATTGTGTGGTGTTGGGAAAGGTCTGGGACCTCTTTTGTCTCTATAGAACCGAGATACTGTACTCTGGTTGTAGAGCATACAGAAATGTACTCCAGTTGACATTTGGGTAACACTCATAGTACTTACAACACTTCCTGACATGTGAAGAGCACAGCATGTGTGCTTTAATAGGCCTGCCTGTAGAGGGACTGGCTATTGAAAGAAACAGTGGACATTGTCTTGTGATCAAGCAGAAGTCAGCTTCCCAGTGCCTGGCCAACTGTCATGAGGATGATAATTTTTTTCTTTGTTTTGTTAGGGTTGTTATTTAAAGATTGCATCTTTCACCAACCCCACCTGGCCAAGTCTTTTTCCTCCACCTTTTTGATAGCAGCTTTCCCTTTGACTAGCTCCTTCTGTTGCAAGGACTCTCATCTTTGAGGTAATCTGATACAATCCCATGTCTTAACCACTTTGACATAGTGAATCAGTTGAACGGAAGCCACTTTGGGTTTTCATGGGAATTCCTTTGGTTGGAGACTTGTTTGTCCCTCCAACTTGTGTTTGACCCCCACTTCTAGGCACCCATCCCCCACCCATCAGATGATATGTCCCAAACAGATTTAAAGAGAGTCACTCATAAGCCATCATGAGATCCGTGATGAAACATGAGCCGCTAGTCAGACTTGAAGATAACACGGGGCTTCTCAAGACTTCATAAGCTGCTAAAATGGTCTTAGTCTAATGAGTCACAGTTTAGATATTTGGGTTATAATCTAAGTCTGTGGACATGCTTCTATAATACATATATCTGTCATAATTACAGAATAAAGCTACAAAGGTACTCAGAAAAACTTTTTAAGCATGAATTAGAAGTTCAACATCATCCTTAGAAATGACTTTTTGTTAAAAGCAAAATAGTAAACAGAGGCCTTTCCACTTTCAAGCTAATGCAAAGGAGTTTTAGACTGCTGACTGGATCTTGCGTTGGTGTATTTTCTCATCACATTTAGCATGGATCAGAGAAAAGGTCCTGCCCAGCAGCCTCCATGACTGACAGTTACATTCTGAACTTTTCAAAAGGAAGAGTTTATAGGAAATTTAGAATATTCTATTCTAATTTTTTCAATTCTTTTTGAAACCTTAAAATCTATGATCTAGAGAATGTAGCTTAGAAAAAAAGATAACAAAAGCTAATTTTCAAGAAAATTGTAAGAAATCGGGATATTTAAATGTTCCCTTTTAATATGTTTATATTTTATTCACAATAAATATTCTTGCTGTTTTTGGCCTATTGGATGTATTCTATTTATAGCTGTCCATTTTTGTTGTCCGTGCTTACAGGCTCCAGTGACACATCTCAACTCAGGTGTACAACATACACTTTGACCAGATCAGGTAATTTGCATATCTGTTGCCAAACATATTCCATTTCTTTGTCCCAGAAACTTGTAAAATCTGCTCCACTGGCTTTTATTTTATTTTTTAAATCCAATTCATTACTTACAGTGGTTTTTAGGTTAACATTTTTTTTTACTCTTGAGTAGACTTGCATATGTAATTGAGAAACAAATGCTTCTCAGGTGACCAGCTGACAGCTCTTTTCTCGGTCTGTGTCCCTTTATGGTGGTGCATCCTCTGCATTGTTGAGCTTTTCATCCTGGCATATTTCCTATGGCTGCTGTTTGCTCTTGGGCTTATACTTGCTTGTAGCCTTGGGGTTATAGCCAAATTTTTTTCTAAAAAGTCATTAGTAAATACTGAGCCACAGATGAGACTTCTATATCATATTCTTCCACCAAGACTCAGGGATTGTGTCCAAAGCGGGAATGAACAGACTTGAGGAACAGGGCTTGGGGGACTGCAGCAAAGCATGTCTTCTGAGCATGGGAGGACCACTGTACTCTTGAGCTCACAGCAGCAGAAGCTGTCTGTACTAGACCTGCATAAGATGAAGCCAACAAGCATTCTAGCTTGGAATGAGAAAGGTTCACAAGCTCCCTCCTGACTGAGGGGCGGTGGAAAGCTGATAGCTTCTCAGGGAGGATGGGTGTGCAGGACTGTTTTACGTCAACTTGAAAGAAGGGAACCTTACAGAGAAAAATGTCTCCATAACATCAGCCTGTAGACAAGCCTATAGGGAATTTTCTTAATACTAATTAAGATTGGGGAAAAGCCCAGTCCATTGTGGATCAGTCCATCCCTTTACTGTGGTCCTGGTTTCTATAATAATGCACCCCTCTGTATCAGCTTCAGCTTCCAGGCTCCCATCCCATTTGAGTTTCTGTCCTGAAAACCTTACACTGCCACTCCTATATGGAAGTGTAAGCCAAATAAACCCTTTCCTTCCCAACTTTCTTTTGGTCATGGTGTTTCATCACAGCAATGGTAACCCTGATTTTAAGACAGAAGGTCAGTTTTCTTTAAGAGTATGGCTCCTAGTAGTCAGTTATGCATCAGTGAATGGTCCCACTCCTAAAAGTATATGGATAACACAAATTGGAGTTGATGGCTTATTTAAAAAGTGAATGGGAAACATGAATCTGGGAAGGGGTGAGAAGGTAGGGGTGGGTCTAGGAGAAGTTAGGAGGAGAAATAGAAAGTGAATAGAATCAAAATAAAATGTATGAAATTCTTATATTGTATATATATATATATATATACATACGTATATATAAACACCAATGTCCTCAAATTCACACATACAAATAATACATATGTATGTTTAAGATCTTTATATGATATATTTATATACATATGCATCATATACATACCAGTATGTCTTGAAGCCTTTCCCATGTCAGGGTTTCATGCTTTAGAGTTAGATCTTTGACTCACTGTGAGTTGATTTTAACATATGGAGAGATAAAGGCCTAGTTTTTGTTTTTGTTTTTTGTTTTCTTCTGCATAAGAACTTATACTTTTCCCAAAAATCACTTATTAATGATTTTTTTTTCTCCAGAGTGATCTTGCTGCCTTTGTCAAAAATGAGTTAGCCATAATTACATGGATTTTTCTCTGGTTTTTCTGTTGTATTCTGTTTTTGTTCCTGAACCACGCTGTTATGATTGCTATAACTTTGTAGTATGTTTTGAAATCAGGAATTGTAATGTCTCTTCCTATTTTGCTTTTACTCGGGAGTTGTTTTGGTGATTTTGGTCCTTTGTAGTTCCATATATATTTTAGAAAACTGTTTTTTTTATTTCTGTGAAGAATGCCACTGGTATTTTGTTAGAAAGTGTATTAACTCTATACATTAAATTGAGTGGTACAGGCATTTTTAACAATATTAATTTTTCACCCATTAACTTGTATGTTTTTATTTCTTTTAATGGTATATTACAGTTTTCATTATAGAAATAAATTAATTCTTTCATTGAATTTTAGGAAACTATTATAAATATGATTGCTTGTTTGATTTGTCTCTTAGATGTTTTGTTATTCACTTGTCAATGAAAAACCATTGATTTTCATAGTTGATTTTATACCCTGCATCCTTACAGAATTCACTTATTATTCCCAATAGTTTCTAGGGAAAAGTTTAGATATCTATCTACAAGCAGGTACAGTTAGAACTTTTTTTTTCAAATTCTTGCAATTTGGTTTTTTTCCTTCCTGTGTTGTCCAGGACTTCTATTAGTCTGCTGGATGATGACTGTAAAAGTGGGTGTGTTTTGTTCATAATCATAGAGGAACTGACTACTGTTTTCCCTGTATAGCAAGATGGAGGCCGTGTGTCTGTTATAAACAGCCTGCATTGTGTTCATATCCTCTTTCTACACCGCTGTTCTCGGTTGTCTATCATATTGGACATTAGGCTTTGTTCCTTTTCTGTGTCTGCTAAGATGACTTCATTGTTTATCTCAGCTGTTGATGTGACACATTACACTTGTCTGTATGTACAAACTGAACTATCACTGCACACCTGGGTACATGACACTTGATCGTGGTGTGTAATCTTTTATGTGTTGTTGAAGAGAATCTTCTAGTACTGTATTGAGAACACTTATACCCATATTATTTAGGGATTTAGGTCAGTAAATGCTGTGTGCACATGTGTGCAGGCAGATAATTCTAGCCTGGTAGAATGAATTTGGGACTCGACTATGTTTGATAATTCACAATTTTTTTTTTAAAAAAAAGCATCATTTTAATGAATCTTCATTCAAATGAATGCCTTCACTATCTTCCAAATGGAGGAGACTTTTGGTAAGATTTGACAGTGAGACCCCTCAGCTTCTGCCCGCTCTGGTTTGGAGACTGTTTCCAGGTTAGTCTGGTTTCCTGTCTCTTCTCTGCTTCAGTTTGGTGGTTGTGTGTCCAGAAAACAATCCAGTTGTTCCAGAGCTTCCAACTTGTTGACTCACAGCTATCAATAGCCACCCTCATGATCCTGTTTATACTTTATATATGATTTCTGTATATATCCTTGCTATATGTTTCTGATAGCAGTTGTGACATCTCCTTTTTCATCTGATTTTATTAATTTTTATGTCATCTAGCTCATTAAAAGTTTGACTATTATAATTATCTCTCAAAAAATTTATTTTGGGGGGATTTTATTTTTATTCTTTCAGCTCTGATATTTTTCTTTTTTTCTCTCTCTCTTCTAGTAACTTTGAATTTGGTCTAGCCTTGCTTTCTAATCACACGGGTTTATCAATAAGACGTTGACATTCATATGAAATTTAAGATTGTTTTTCCAATTTCTGTGAATAACTGAGTTGAATCTGTAGCTTGCTTTTGGTCAAATGGCCGTTTCTACATCATTTATCTACTAGACAGAAACATGTGGCATGGTCCCACCTCCTGGTTTCTTCATTTTCTTTTTCCAGTGTCTCAAAGTTTTCACTTCCAAGTGTTTCACTTCTTTGATTAGATTTATTATGTATCTGGGGCTTTGTTAATGGTATCATTGCCTGATTTCTTGGTGTATTTATTATTTTTATATGGGAAGATTACTAATTTTATGTGTTTGTTTTATAGTCTGCTAATTTGTTTAATGTATTTATCAGTTGTTAGAGTTTTCTGGAGAAGTTTTGAGGCTTTACATATAGAATTACATAATCTGCAAATAAAAATGCTTCAATTTCTTCCTGTCCTACATGTATAGACTTTATCTTTCTCATCTGTCTTACTGTTCGAGAAAAGACCTAAAATCATCTGATGGACATGAGAGGGAAGAGTGGGTACTTTGGTCTGTTCTTGAAGTTAGTGGAAACACATTGAGCTCCTCTCCTGACAGGATGATGTTGAGATGGACTTCTTGTATGTTGATCACTTTACTATGTTGATGTATGTCTCTGGATTCTTTACTTTCTCTCCGAAACTTTAATCATGAATGGCTATTTGACTTTTGTTAAAGGTCTTTTCAAAATCTAACAAGATAATCACGTAGTTTCTGTCCTTTAGTGTATTTATATGGTCAATTATGTTTATTAATTTATGTATCTTGAGCCAATTCTGTATCTCAGTGATGAAGCTGACTTGACCATAGTGGATAATCTTTTTGATGCTTTCTTGAATTGTCTGTGTAAATGTTTTGTGTTTTATTGAGATTTGACATGTATGTTCATCAGAGGTTTACTTTCTTTTTTTATTCTTTCTTTTTTCAGGGCTTTTGCCTAGTTTGGCATCAGTGTACTATGTACTTCATAAAAGAAATTCAGAAATGTTTCTTTATTTATGTTTTTCTGAATAGCTTAAGAAATATTGGTTTTCATCCTCAGAAGGTCTGGTAGAACTTTGCACTGAATGCACCTGGTTCTGGCTTCAGTTGGCAGATATTTAGTTACTGCTTTTATCATACTAGAGGATAAGGATCTGTATAAATTAATTACCACATCTCATTTAACTTCACTAAGATATATATGTGATAGAGAGAGAGAGAGAGAGAGAGAGAGAGAGAGAGAGAGAGAGAGAGATTTTCCAGTTTGGTGGAATATAGATTTTTAAAGTGTGTTCTTATGACTCTCTGAATTTCTTAAGTGTCTATTGTAATGTATCTCTTTAATTTCTTACTTTTTTGTTTTTTGTTTATTTGTTGGGACAGTCTTTCTCTGTGTAGCCCATGAACTAAGGAATTCACTTGCCTTCCAGAGCCTGAGACACTTTGCTTGGTTCCCTTTTCATTTCCAATTGTACTAATTAGAATCATCTCTCTCTTTCTTTGGCTAATGGATAAAGATTTCTCAATCTTGTCAATCATTTTGAAGTAACAATCTTTGTTTCATTGATTTGAGGGGAGATGTTTTTGTTTGTTTGCTTGCTTGCTTGTATTAATTTTGACCCTGGTTTTGATTTTCTTTTCTCACCTACTTTTTTGGGGAGTGTTGATTATCTTGGATCTTTTGAAGACTTTAGCTACATTGTCAACTTATTAATTTGATATTTCTCAAGAATTTTGACATAGACACATAGTAAAATAATAAACTTTTCATTTATGTCTGCTATCCCATATATTTTGACCTGTTTTTATCTCATTTTCATTCAATTCTAGGAATTTTTAATTTCCTTCTTGAATTCCCCCTTCACCCAACTTTGATTCAGTGGTGTGTTGAACTTGTATGCTCCCTGGCTATTGTTGATGATAAGCTTTAATATATGGTGATTAGATAGAATTCAGGATTTGATTTCAGGGTTTTTATTTCTTTTTTTCTATTCCCAGTCTTCTTTCTTCCTTCCTTTTCTTTCTTTTCGTCTTTTGATACAGTATTTGTAACAGAGCCTGAGTTTATAGATCCATGACCCTGCTACCTTTACTTCTATCTTTTTTTTAATGTTTGCATTTATCACAATAAGTTCCCTCTAGGGGCTGCTTTGAAAAATCTCAGAAGTTTTGATATGTTGTATTTTCATTTTTGATTTTGATATTTTAAGATTTTTTTCTTTATTTCTTTTGGTTTCTTGTTGACTGCTTGCTCATCAAAAAAAAAAAGTTTAATTTCTAGATATTTATATAACTTTTAAGCTTCCTCTTGTTGACCTTTAGTGGCCTTTAGGTTGTATTCTTAGAAGTTACCTGTTATAATTTCAGTTTTTAATTTGCTTTATAAAGTGTCATCCAGTCTCTCCAATATAATGCACTACATCCTAATGAAAAGACTGTATATTCTATGTATAGATGTTGGATGAAATTTTTGCTTCTTTCTTGATTATATGGATGATTTTCATAGGTGGGCCATTTAAGTTCCCAACTATTGTCATGTTCAAGACTACCTGTTAGACCAAGCAAGCAGTATCTGTTTGTGTAGCTTGATGTTCCAACATTAGAAGTATGTGTATTCTAAATTATCATTATTCGTGATTCTTTTTTTTCTTCCTTCACCTCCTTCCCTTCCCCATCTTTTCTTCTTGGGGGATAATATAGACATGGCTCAAGATTACCTTACGCTCTGAACCATCCGGATTCAGCTTCTCAGGGTTTGCATATGTACAGCAGCATGGCTGCCTTCCTCCTACCTGTCTCCAAGCCAGCAGACCCTCACCAGAGTCCTTACACTTCTTCTTACTCAGATACCATGAAAACTACTCTCAAGTTCCTCTAACATATTGCTCAGATGTTGACCTTACTTAGCATCCCTTTGGTTAGTTTTGGGGGGTTGGGGGATGAAATGCCTGGCAGAGAAACTTCAGAAAGAAAGGTTCCACTTGGGCTCTGAATCTGAGGGGGCATCTGTCCTGGTTGGAAGAGACCTCTGCAGAAGCTCAAGGCAGGTGCTCATGGCGTGTTTTCAGCCAGGAAGCAGAGAAGAAAAAATTCTGATTCTCAGCTTATTTTTTCCTTTTTGTGAAGTTTTGTATCCCAGCCCATGGAATGGTGCCACATGCATTTAGGGTGATGCCCCCTCTTCTTTGGAAACATGTTAATACAAAACATACACACACACACACACACACACACACACACACACACACACACACAGCTGTTTCTGTAACTATTCTAAACTCAGTAAAGGTGACAAATAGGTATAACCATCACAGTCTAAGAACTGCACATTCTGTTTAAAACTTCAGATCTGGTGATGAGGGAGTAGAAAGATTGTAAGAACTAGAAATCAAGGAGTTTTCTGAGAGACTGTGTCTCCTAGTAATATCCAGAGCTACAATATATGACTGTCCAAGCATAAGCTGAACATGGACAATGATAAAATGGATGGAGAAAGACCATAGGCCTCTACACAAAGAACTACAGGCAATTAGTGTGGAGAGTGGGAGAAGTCTTCCCAGGGAAGAGCTCTTCAGCTGGTTATCTAGTACCACAAGTCATCCCTGAAATCATACATTAGAATTATATGGCCTGAGCAGGCTGATTTTGGAATATATATATGTGTGTGTATATGCATATATGTGTGTATGTAGGTATCTATATATATATCTTGCATGTACTAACAATTAATGAAAAATAAGTAATGAATTTAAAATAGTGCAAAGAGAAGTATATGGGAGGAAAGGAAAGGGGGAAATTATGCAATTGTATTATAATCTCAAAATAAAAAGAAAGAAAATATTACACAATTCTCCCATAGGAATACTGTCTTCATATGGATTTATGTTATCCATTGTCTTTTACCATATTACACAATTTACTGTTTTGTGTGGATGGCTTTTATTGGAATTTATTATCAAAACTATTCTTTAGGAATTTTTCTACTTGTTTATTTAATGCTATATTGTAAGTTCCTGGATTGGTGCCTAGTATCTACTGGGCACTCAAAAACTATTTGCCAATATGTGACTAAGTGGCCGGATGGGGAAATCAATGCCATTTCAAAATAGAAAGATAGTAAGGAGTTTTAATAATCTAAGCTCACAACCATCAAGTAAGTCCATGATGCACATGTGCAAATTTGAACAAGATGTTGCTCCCAGTTTCTGAGAGCTCACCTGAAAATCATCCATGAATCCAAGAACAGGAACTTGTGTCCTATGTGCATAGGGAAATAGACTCAGAGGCAAGGGGTGGGAAGGTTTGGATCCTACTGTACCTAGGAGCTCACAGAGCTGTGAGGAGCTGGGCCAGATTAGCAGTCTGTGTTCCCCTTGAAATAAATGCAAGACTACGCAGCTTACCTCTGTCTTCATTCATTACTTTTAATATTAATGCAATCCTCTATGAAGTGCCTGTTTCTCTAAAAGACATTAATATCTCATCTCACTACGACAATGAAGATGCCTACATGCTCCTGTTAAAACTTCACATTTTCCAAACTCCACAAATTCTACTTCTTGGAATACATCTCAGCTCTGCTCCTCTGCCATGGTTGGAATTCTCGCTCCCAGCTGATACAATGTGCTCTAAGTTTCCAGTATGATATTGTCTGTCCCGTGCCTTGTTCTAGTAGTGATCAGATGGCCATCTACAGACAGCTACCATCGTTCAGAAGCCGTACAATTTCTTCTCTTTGTTGCAGTATATGAAATGAGATCGCCTCAGCTTATTTCCAGAATATCCCATGTACCATAGAAGGTGCTTGGATAACTGTGAGCTGTATCTTTTAGTCATGTCTGCTGGACAGTGGTCCACTCTGAAGCCTATAGGTGGGCACTGAAAGGCTGGGCTTTGGACACAGCACAACGGGGACAGATTACCTCTTTATCCACAATGTCATGTCACAGCCACAGCTGACAATGCCCAAGGACCACCATGAGCTTCACAGCTGAAGAAGAAAGCCACATGGGGAATTCCCGACTACACAGTAGGCCAGGGTGACACAGAGTTGGGCCTGTGGACAGGTCCTCACTCTCTGTGTGCTTTGCACTTCCTCCCAGCAGACACTTTAAGCAGTCAGACTTATTTTTACAATTGATTTTTATTTTATTTATTTATTTCATTTGGATGTATGTAGGAGTGTGTGTGTGCACGCATGTCTGTGTGTACATGGGGGTGGCAAAAGACAGCTGGTGGGAGTCAATTTGCCATTCTGCCCCTTCTGCCATATTGGTGACCAAACTTGAACCCCTCCTTGGCAACAAGACACTGAGCCATCTCAGCCAGCCTGTATATGGTAGCTTCAGTACACTTATCCCAGAGAACGCAGTATAGCTCTCCATGACTTAATCTAAGAAATGGCATGTTACTGTGTCTGCCATCCACATCAGCATAGCTGCGCTTCCATTCCAGTGAGGCCTCCCACCTCACTAAGGGGAAAAATCAGAGAATCATAGGCTGTTGCAGTTGTTAATACTTACCCTGCCTGGATGACATGTCTGTGGCTAAGTTCCTCTGGGGATTGCCTCCACACACCCCATTGGAACAGCAGTTTCCACAAGAGCTACAGAAGCCAGGTGAGAGGCCATCGGGACAGATTTTAGGGTGCAAAAAGGAAAAACCTGACACACTGAAGAGGCAGTTTTGCTCATTTGCTCCTCCTGAACTCAAGGCCGCCTGAGGAGTGATGCACCCTTGCCAAGTACACAGGACAGATTATTTACCACAGATTTCCCCCCCACAGGTGTGAGAAGCAACTAGACTCACATTTATTTGATGTATGCTAAGATTCCACGTCCATTTTCTTTACTACTTGCTACATTCTTATAACATGGATGTTGTTATTTCTCTTTTACAAATGAAAAGTGTAGCTCAAAGTCAGTAAGCACCATGACACATTTGGAAGGCTAATGAACAGTAGAAACAAGATTTGAACCTACTGCTGATCATCTTCCAGCACCAGGGCCCTCTGCAAAGTGACTTCCTGCCCTCCAGCTCTTGATATTACTATCTCCTTAGAAAAATGGGAGATAAAGAAAATAGATCAAACAGCAGCTGCAGAGATATTGCAATTAAGTGTTAATTGCTTGGAAACAATGATAAGGTTAATGGAGGCCAGCTCTGTTTAGAAGGACGTTAGGGTCTTTATAAATAGTGCCCCAATTTCCAGAAAACTGAGAGAGCTAGAAGTTTGAAAATAGGGGCTGGGAGCTTTAAGTAGGGCAACTGACAACGAAAGAAATAATCTTCAAGGTGCAACTTATCCAGGGCTTAAATTCCCCTTCCCAAACATTATCTTTGAAAAGTAATATTTCAGATCGAGTTATTTTTCTGGGGTCTCTGTGAGTACAGGTAAAGTGACTGTTGGATGGAGCCAGTAGGTTCTTCCAAAAGGCTTGAGCGACATTTCCTAGGTACCATCCTTGCATTTGGAGGCATTCATTCATTTATCTCCTGAGGTAGGTAGATGAATGCAAATAAAGAACACATAATTAGCCAAGCATAGCCATTTCTGCTTTTTCTGTACAGAATCCTTCTGATTATAGCAACAGGCAGAAGATCATAAAGAAATGTAAGTGATGAGCACCCCTCAGAAGACAAGGTCATCCTGGAAGCTGCCTCAAAGATGAATTGACCCCCAAAAATGAACAGTCCCTGAAGATAAGCCCGTTCCTACAGAGGATTGTCCCTAGCAATGATCTCCCTTTGAAGAAGAGTTTTTCCTAGGAATTCCGCCTAAACTAGTAATTCCTTATTCCTTTCTCACAGGCTCTAGATATCTAGGTGTTCTCTTTGAATTTTGAATGACACCTGCCACGTATTTCCAGGGTTGGATGTGGTGTTAGACCACTCAGCAGCACCCACTGCACTTCATGTGCTGGCAGAAGAAAAACCTTTCTATCCCTTCAGCAACACTCCTTGCCCGCAGACTATGGACCAGGCTGTGAGACCAAGTAGTGATAACTATAGCACAGGCAGTCATGGTTCCTACATCCTATCCTGTAGATGTCGCCCATTACCATCCCCAACCCAAACTTTGGAAATATGTATCCATTTCAACTACTTCACATTGATTGTAACAATGGTTTCCAGGTGCTGTATGCAAGCTGATGCAGGAAGCTCACATCCACCTCCTTTGTAATTGTGTTAAGTTGTTAACAGCCTAGATGTTTGGTGAAGGGTGCAGGTAAAAGGCCTCAGAGACACAGGAACACCCAGTGTACTGTATTTTAAATGTGTAGGGTCCCCCACAGGTTCTTGTGTTGCTCTTCAGCCTGACACCTCTAAGATTGGGATCTAGCAAGATATTTTAGGTCACTAGGTGGTGGGGAGAGGATTGGTTAATAGAGCTCTGGTCTCTTCCTCATAGGTTTCTTGGCCATAAAGTAGTGGTTTTGCCACACAAGATGGCTGATATATATTATCTCTGTCACAGCCCAAAAGCAGCACAGCCACTCATTATGACAGTTCCAAAACTGTGAGCCAAAAATAACTTTCATCCCTTTATAAGATGATAAGTGTATTTATCAGTTCTAGCTAGTAGAAAGCTAACACATGCACATAAAGTGTGAGCATATGTGTTTAATATACTAATACACATGGATTGTTACTTATATAAAGTACACATAAAATACTGTCCACCTGCTTCCCAAACATTTAATGATGTCCACCTGCTGTCCAAACTTGGGAAAGATCTCTCAGCCTCAGTCTCCCCTTCACAAGATCAAGGTCAGATGTTAGGCTCTGGGATGAAAGAAGAGCAGAAAAATAGACCTGAAGGGGAACCTGCACATGCTGATCCCTCCATGGGCCCCTGGTGGGATGGATTCTGCAGAGGGTTCTACAAAGGAACCACACCACTACTCAACTTCACCTACAAAGAGTTACAGGACCATATCTTTGAAAACGAGGAGAGTTATAAGGTTATTTTATGCATCTTTGTTTTTACTTGATGTTTTCCTTGAAGCCCACAAGCTTTTATATAGTGCAGGAGGCTCTGATTATTTGTCAGGCTGAGAATGGCCTTTGCTGAAAACTCAGCAGTGAGAAATAAACCAGATTGCCAGAAAACAGTGAGCATGCATCACTGTACTTTGTTGGCCACAAAGACTCTTATCAATCGAGATCTGCTAGGTAGAAATAAACTCTGGAGGGATAGCCCCCATCAGCATCCCCTCTTTTGAAAAGTTATAATCTTCAGAAAAAGCAAAGAACAGAGGGCTCAGCATGTAAAAGGTAGCCAGTGATTTTTCATCTCTACTACCCTGTTATTGCAGACAAATTATGTCATAATGATGGTCTCTTTGTGTCTTGAAATAGTGGGTTCTGTAGGCATCATCACAGCCGAGGACTCCTACCTATGTAGAATTCTGGCACTGGGCCGGATTTCTTTAAGACCCAAGTTACCGTCTGTCTTGGTCACTGTTCTATTGCTTTGAAGAAAAACCATGACCAAGGCAACTCTTAGAAAAGAAGGAATTTAATTGGTGCTTGCTTATAGTTTCAGAGGTTAGTCCCTTACGATGGCCAGGAGCATGGCAGGAAGCACGGTAGGCTCAGTGCTGGGGAAGTACCTGAAGGCTATAGCCCTATCTGCAGGCAGAGAGAGACTAGGTCTGCTATGGGATCTTGAAACCTCAAAGCCAGTGACATACTTCTTCAACAAGTCCACACCTTTTAATCCTTCTAATTGTATCCAACAATCCCATTTCCTGGTGACTAACATTTTACTATATGAACCTATGAGGGCCATTGTTATTGAGACCACCACACCATCATAGGAAACACTACAGCAGCCTGGTGATGTACATGCTCATGGGACTGATTGTTGGAGTGAAGCAGCATTTTACCACTTTGAGGGACAAATGAATTAACCATGGCTAACACATGTGTGGTGGTTTGAAAGAAAATGGCCTTCAAAGGGAGTGGCCCTACTGGGAGGTGTGGCCTTGTTATCAAAGTGTATCACTAATGAGGGTAGGTTTTTAGGTCTCCTATGCTTGAGCAATGTCGCAGTTTACTCCCTATTGCCTTCAGGTCAGGATATAGAACTCTCCACTTCTCCAGCACCATGGCTGCCTGCATGCTGCCATGTCCCACCATGATAATAATAGACTGAACCTCTGAAACGTAAATGTTTTCTTTATAAGAGTTCCTATGGTTATTGTGTCTCTTCACAGCAATAGAAACCCTCAGACAGCATATGACATAAATAATGCATATAAAATAAGTAATTGGCTTGAGGCTAGCTTGGACTCCTCCTGGGCCTGGATTTCATATCTCTTCTTACTAACAGATGATTGTGTATTAAGAGAATCCATGCCTCACTTTCTTCTAAATCCTTCTATGAATACATGCCATGCCTTACTTTCTTCTAAATCCTCCCTATGAATAGATGCAGGTTTTCCTGAGAGATGTGAACCAAGAACAAAATAGTTGTAGTTGGCTACAATCAACGCAGCTATTTTTTCTGAGAGGGAATGATTAAAAGCTGGGCCTCTGAAGCCAGACTCCCAGGATCCCAGGCTTCACCTGCTCTTTTTGAGCTATGTAGCCTGGATAGCTTGTGAGTCTCCCAATGGTTTAATTTCCTCGGCTATGAAATGAGGATAATGTTACATATACCTCTTCAGGATTAACAAGGGATAAATGAGCTAATCTGTATAGAGCTCTTAAAACCACGCCTGGCCCACAGGGAGTGCTTAGCAAACCTGAGCTCACAGAGGATTATTTTACCGCAGGTGTAATAGTGCAATGTGTCTGTTAAGCAAACCCCCAAACTATGGATCACTAGTGTGAAATTGGCTACATGATTGGGAACTTTGCCTTCTTCATCATGCGTTTCCTATTATTTAACCTCCTACTCAGAGCTCATTATCAACTTCCCAAGGATATACCTGATGCCTGATACAGAGTAGGGACCCCATCAGTGTTCATGGGGTTTGTCTAGGCAATAGCTGCTAGACAGTTTGTCTCACAATAACATCTGGTATTACTGTGTAGTACAGAAAAAGGAAATTTTCCATAATAACTAGGCTTTAGGACCCAGGAACATCCCCACTTGATGTGCCTTTATGATCTCCTCCAGGTCACAGAAGGTGAGATTGTCCTATGAGAGCCAACAGGGAACTTTGAAACATGAATTCTCTTTGGTATTTAATGAAAACTCAGAGTCAGATATTGGGGAAAAGCTGTAATATTAGAGAGAGAAAAGAGACCACAGTCAATTCTCACCCAGCCAACTTCTCAGGGTAAAAGCTGTCTCCAACAGTCCTCAGCCTGGCTTGTTGCTTCTACAGAATACCACAATGTCTGCCTACACCTGCCTTAAATATCTTCTTCACTCAGTTGTTTCACTTCTGAGTTCAATTCTTCATCATAATCCTAGAGTTAGGATTAAAGATGTGAGCTACTACTGATTGGCTGCTAGAACTTGAACTCACAGAAACACATAAAGATCTGTCTCTAGAGTTATGGGATAAAGGCATAGATCATCACTCCGGTTTTTCCGTGCTGGGATTAAAGGTGTAAATTACCAACCGTCATTCCTGTGCGGGATTAAAGGCATGAGTTAACGCTCTCTGATCTTCATTGACTGTGAGTGGATCTGTTCTTTGGTTTTCCAGGCTCGATTTTACTAAATATAAAATATATCACCATAGAACTTTGTTCCCAGCATTGTATCTGTTGTAGAAATAGACTTTTGAAAACTATGTATAAAGGGCACCTCTCCATAAACTTCTCCATTTCTGTGCCTGCTATGAAGGGCATTTCTCTTTCTACCTGACTTAATGGATACATATACTTTTCTCACACAAACACATACATCACACAACACACATGTATATTTAAGCATGCACATAATGCATGTGTATTATACACATAGTCCCCTTCCTCACATACACAAACCATGTACGACATTGATTTTAAAAAGAAAGAGAGAGAAAAAAAGCACAATGACAAGACTCTTGGTTTCAGCAGGCCCATGTTTGCTTACAGCATATTGGAAAGTCTCTGGTTATCAGGGAAGTTTGGACATGGTACCAGTGGCTCACTGTAGATACCTTGTAATTGTCATTTCCTGCTAAGAAAATGAAAATTTAGGTTTGAACATCTTCTCTGCCTGTGTCAGAAGGGAAGTGGTAAACCAAAAATGGAAACTATTTACCAAGGAACCTTAGGGACATCCTGGTAACGGTTGAAGCAGGGAGATCTGGGTGAAAAGTGTGTGTATGTGTGTGTGTGTGTGTGTTTATGTGTATCTATATGATGTGTGGGTGTGTGCTTATATGTGAAGGTGTTTATATGCATATGTATGTAGTGTGTTCGTGCATTTTAAGTGTGTGTGTGTGTGTGTGTGTGTGTGTGTGTGTGTATACCCAGAGTGTACAGAGAAATATTGAGGAAGTAATTACCAACACTCAGTTTCCCCTCAGTTTTTCTGTTTCTCTCACTGGCTTGTAGAAGAGTTGAAGCTACCTGCAGATGTTTAGACACTGTGTGAGTGTAAGCCTCTGTTCAGACCGTTCCAGGTAATTCTAGTAGCAAAGAAGCAGGCTCTCCTAGAGTGTCTAATCCTGCCATGTTTTACCTTTTTGACTAAAGACCAACCACACTGAAAAGACAATACGACAAGACTGACTTTTGCAGGGACAGAAGAGAAATGGAGACAGAAGACTGAGAGGTTCATAGAAGACTGTCATCACAGACAGGAACAAGCTCACCTACCAAGTATGCCTGGGGTAGGCCAAGTAGTCTTCATATAAACTATTTGAAGTATAGTAATGAGAAATAGGTCACCCTTGCAGGATCAAAACAACCACCCAGAGGTTATTAACTCGTATTTAGAGTGCGTCCTTTAATTAAAGGTGACTAATGATAGAAATCTTTGGGAAGGGTCACAGAAATGTCTAGTAAGGATTGTGGAAGAAAGGAGACATTTACACATCAGAACATGCTTCCCAGATAAGAGCATTGAAGAACTTTAGAGCCATCCGGGAGGAAAAGCATGATAATGATCTAGAACAACAGCTGGACAAATGGCTCAGCTTTTCCTGCAAGAGAAAGGACTTTTGTTATGATCCCCAAGTCCTAAATGGAAGCGTGGTGAGCACGGTGGCCCACTGCAAGCAGACAGTGAAACCTAGAACTCTCTAAAAGAGGCAAGCTCACCACACTAGCCAAAATGACCAGCTCCAAGTTCAATGAGACCCTCTCTGAATTCACACAATGAAAAGCACTGGAGGAAAACATTCAGCATCACCTTCAGACCTCCACATATACATATACACATGAATACATGCCCTCAAATGCACTGTATTCACACATTTGCAACATGCATACATGCATGCAAAAAAAAAGTTTTAGAACCTCAACTTAACCCAAAATATCCATTTTTAACAGAACAAATGAGGCCACTGGAGCCAGTGCAGAGCCCGGTCATGGCAGCTTACCAGTAACCAAGCAGCATCACATATACTACATATCTAGGAATCTTAGATTTTTGTTGCTCATTGATACTCATAACTTTTTCCAAGTAACAGTTTTTTAATTCAAAAAAATTGGTAAGCACAAATGCATGGGTGCTGGAGGGTGGCAGTATACTTTTTTAAAATATCTAAGCTCTGACCCTATCAGCCACCAGTGTGCCATGTTCTCATCCACAGAAAACACAGCTGCAACACACTAGATCTTCGCAATGACAATTACAGTGGGCTTTATGTGAAGCTGCAAAGTCACCATGCCACAGCATCAGGGCTTCATCACAAAGGCATGAGAGCCTATTGCAGATGGCTGGCAGAGAGGCAGTTTATGAAAGCACTTTTGAGAACAAAGGGAGCCCTCAGTGTCCTGTGGCAAGTATGGATTTATCACATCATAACCACCAGGGAAGTGGCTCCCTTCTATCTGGTGGGCAGATCAAGTGGGTGAATTTTTATCAATGAAATTGTTGCCTTCATCGTGTGCCATGTGCCAAATCATGAATGGGTGTGTGGTGTGCAAAAGGAATCTGTTTTATTTAAGCTTTGTAACAGGCAGCCAGCACTAAGAAAGTTGTAGGCTTGAAAGAGGAAATTACATCAAATATTCTTTGCCATCACAAAAAGCAACATGGTTTTCACTTTTGATCTCCAACTTTGATTTTTAGTGTATATCGATGTCTACTCCTCCTGACATCTGTCCCCAAATGTTTCAAGGTCTGGCCATGGAAGAACTCAAGGGAAATACACAGAAAACAGAGCTTCACGTTTTCTGGGCTCCTAGGGAATGTCGAAGTCTCTCATCTGTAAAATTCTGATAAGGAGGAATAAAGGGAGAATACCTAAATATAATTAAGGCAATTTACAAGAAGCCAACAGCCAGTATCAAACTTAATGGAGAAAAACTCAAAGAAATCCCACTAAAGTCAGGAACTAGACAAGGATGTCCTCTCTCCCCTTATCTATTCAATATAATTCTCGAAGTCTTAGCTAAAGCAATAAGGGAACGAAAAGAGATTAAGGGCATACAAATTGGAAAAGAAGAAGTGAAGCTATCTCTATTTGCAGATGATATGATTGTATACATAAGTGACCCACAAAATTCTTCCAAAGAACTGCTACAGCTGATAAACACCTTCAGCAATGTAGCAGGATACAAGATAAATTCAAAGAA